>PISX010005381.1:0-88119 GCA_004024625.1 Mellivora capensis | reverse complement strand
TAACCATGAGAGACTATGGACTCTGAAAAACAACCTGAGGGTTTTGAAGGGGCGGGGGGTGGGAGGTTGGGGGGAGCCAGGTGGTATTGTGGAGGGCACGCATTGCATGGAGCACTGGGTGTGGTGTAAAACTATGAACTCTGTTACGCTGAAAAGAAAAAAAATAATAATAAAAATAAAAAATTAAAAAAAAAAAGAGATTACTATATGTTTAATGTAAAAGAAAAGGATAAAATGAGAAAGGAAAATTATGGGTCATTCTTGCCTAAGAAAATAATTATAGTCTTGACTTGGTAGGAGAGATCATGGCAATCATCAGGCCTGCAGAGGATACAATGCCTACATCTATCACCCCTGTTTTCAGACTGCCTGCAAGGACACATTGTGCTGCCTTCTGGTTTATTTCTTGGGTAGAGGTTGGCAGGAGGTCTTCATTGATATTCCATTTGGGGCTCTCTTAATATTCATGACCGGAGACTGCTACATAGCACCTGTGTTATATAACAGCACCTTTTTTTATGACCTAAGGTGTCACAGTCTCATGAGTAATGAGGTGCTTGTGGGAGTTAGTGAAGGATTGATTGTAGACTCTTAACCAGTCCACAGTTTGCAGGAGATGAGGTGCCATTGTAAAGAATTAATCAAAGTGATTTGTCTCTGTTGCTATAGACAGATTACACTCTAATTCTGTCTCTGAAAGTTTATGACTAGTCTCTGAGTCGTTAAAAATGTATTTTTAATAAGCCTTAGTAAAGCAATTTATTTTTGCATGGGTTAAGCATTGCTCATGTCCAGAAATTTTCAACAGATCTAACCTCATTAAACCTGACCCTCCCAAAACAAAATCTAAAGCAATATTATGTTTCCCCCTTTGAATACAGCAAATCTACCTGTCATCTATTCACTAGTATCTTAAAGCTTGAGTTGGCCAATTAGGTTAAAGTTAAAAAACATAGATTTGCCTCTCACCTTTTTCCTCTCTATGAGAACTGTTATTGAGTAAAGGAAAAAAAAAATGGGTTGAAAATCCTTCATCTCATTAGGTTTGGGTTTGGGATTATGATTAAGTTGTATATCTTAACTGAGCAGAGTAGATGTTGCCCAGTTGTAAATTTTTATTTCTGGTGATGAGGAAGACAAATGCAGGGACTTTTCTTCCAGGCAATGATATGCTTACTGGGTACACAGCACTGAGTTACACCTTTTAAGAAGAAGTCAGAGGCCCAGATATTTTTTACCAAAGGAATGGCTCTAGCAGGGGTTGTTTCATGTGTTTCCTTCAGGGACCTTGAAGGAAATGTTGGACAGGGTTCAGATGCTCCTGAGTCCTGTGGTGAAAATATTATTCATTTCTCACCATCGTTTCCATCAAGCTACCAGAGGACATTTTGTGAAGGCAGGAAAGTACAGTAGATAGGTCTCCAGAACCAGCTTTGGAAGGCCATGTGGTGGGCCCTGACCAAAAGTTGATGGCTCCTGGGTCCTGCCTTCTTCTTATTAGTATAAGTGGATGAGCCAAAGTGATGGAAGTTCAGAGCAGTTCCTCGGCTATTCATGCATTTCTTTCTTGTCTCTGTAGCAGCTGCTGCTATCTCACCTCCCAGTACCTGCAACCCAGGTGCAGAGGTGCAGCCCCAGCACCCCAAAGAGCACTCTGCCTTCTCCAGCATCACTGCTGCTCCTCTGCTCCATCCTCTTCAGAACCTCTCCCTCTGTGGTACCTGTCTTGAAGAGTCTGGGGGAGAGCAACATGAGCTCTTCATCTAGAGTGGGAGGGGAATCAGCCTAGGGACCAAGAAGAGAGAGAATAATGGAGAGAGCAAGGGACTATAAAACATCTTTTCATGCTATGAACACAGGGAAAAGCATTGTGCAGTGATTTTTTTGTTTTTTTAGGAGGGTACAGTTGTGTTTTTTTTTTAATCTTCAAATGACGTCTATTTAGAGGAAAAAAGCTGGTATCATTTAAGCCTCTTGGACTAAATTTGGAGCATACAGAGCAGTTTCAGGATTAGCTCATTGTTAGTACAGCTGAGAAGGCACTAAAACACACTCTTTCTGTGCCAACAGACCTGTGGACATGTCAGGAAATAGAGATTGTAACTTTTCTATTGTCTTTTGAATTACAAGAAAATATGAAATCCTCAATGATTCATTTGCTGTGTTTTCAGAATTCTTCTGATTTTTAGATTGTAAGTGCCACAGATGCTGGTAGTTGGAAGCAGAAATTGCATTTTTACCAAAGAATCGTCTTGAAATTTTTCTAGCAAACATTATATTCTATACATCAACTTATTACTCATGTTTAATCTGACTAGAGGAGGTGAGAGCAAAACCAAACTTTGTGCTAAACAAAACCAAATATTGTGCTAAATTAATTTGACCTTTAATATTGCTGTTTATGCTTTAAGTGTTCAAGATGTCAGTTTTGGTTTTGTTTTTTATGAGGTGATTGTGAGCTGTATAAAATGAAAAGAGCTTGCCATTTATGTTTTGATTTAAATCTTGGTCCTGCCATTTATTAGCCTCAGTTTCCTCATCTGTATAGAATAATATAACCTACCATGTAGGGGTTTATGAGGAGTAAGTGAGATTATTTATGATAAGCTCCAAACACAATACTTGGGACCTAATAGGTATCAAATAAATAGTGGAAATTATTAATCATTCATGTAGCTCTCTAGCAAGGGATCTGAAATTTACTGTGGTTTAAGGTTGGATGAGAAACTTTGAAGAAAAAGAGACCATAATTCTCATTTAGACAGAAGACCAGATGGTACCCTGGTGAGGTCAATGCCCACCCAGCAGTCTGCAAGCTTTGCAGTTGCCAATGAGAACTACCTGAGAATTAAACTCTATTCCTTTTTTTCCTTCTAAGGACTCCTTAATCTCATAAATTGGATTGGAATGTCATTGACACAAACTTCTTGAGGCCATTGGATATAGAAAAATATCATGAATTTTCTAATCCTGGCTCTGCAGTTTGGGGGACTTTGGTTTACCTCCTCACTTATTAAATGGGCAAAAATATAACTCCTCCTCCAAGGTACAGTGAAGTAGCGTATGTAAAAATGGTAGCATAGTGACTGATTCACAATGCCTGATGCCGTGTTCCTTGTTCTCACCCACCCCATCTCCCACACTCACCTCTGGTTCCTCTTTCATTTTGAAAAATCTTCTGTTTTCTAACAGGTCATCCCTCACTTTCGAGTAGCTTCTTTGTGGTGTCAGGGCGTGTTAATGGAGCAACCCTGGAGCAGAGAGCCCTGCCAATCACAGATGTGCCTTCTAGAGGACCTGATAAACCCCTCTGAGAGTCTGGAGGAAGTTTTCCAAGAGAAAACATTTATTCTTAGAGTTGTTGCATAGGAAACAGTGGTCTGATCTCTGCTTCAAGTGATTTACAATTCACTGATAAAATGTAGAAAAATTTAAATGTAAAATTGAAAGAAAAATTTATACACACATATATAACATTGAGCAGGCTCTTGTTAATGATTTGAGGATAATTCCTTTGTAAAGCTATACTAGCTTTGCTAAGCTAGTCTTTACAGGCCTATAGTAATACATTAATCCTCACATTTTCCCTTGGTTTAATTTTCACTACCAGGCTGTTCTGATAGGTAGCTTTTTAATACAGAATAGTAATGTTCACTAACATTCCTCCCATTTACCAATGAGACCTTCTTGGCACTTATTATTGATACTTAGTCAAAGTCTTACATAATTCAGTGTTGTCCTCTGTCTTGGCACTTTAATAAACATGGTCTGATTAGTTCCATTTGCTTCTAAGCTTGTAGTCTGTGCTGAGATGTCATCCTTTATGATAACTGTATTTTGATGACAAAGAAGTGTTTTTGTTCTTCTGAAACTCTTTTAAAGGACTTCTGGAAGAATCTCTCTCTCCCCTATGAATACTTGAGGAACCACTGGACAAAGCCACTGAGAAATAGATAAGTCTGTGAGTTCTGAACTTGCCGCCCTCCTTGGCTCAGCTGTATATTGCCTATAAATGCAAGCCCCAGAGCTTTCATCTATTTATTTAAAAAGAAGATAGTATTATTTCCATTATGCAGATGGGAAAACTGAGGCTCAGTGAGGTTAAATCATATGTCCAGGATCGAATTGGCTATAACTAAGTAATAGAATTTTAAACCCTGGACTCTGTCTTCAAGTCCAGTGTTCATTCAGCTGTTTCACATTATCAGTTGGGGAAAATACATGGGTCACCAAAAGGGAAACAATGAGTTTTGCAACTGGAGGAGAAAGAGTGTATTTGAGCCCTAATACAGTACCTAGTAGCTGCTAGTAGGGACAATTTAGCATAAGGGGCAAAGAAATTTTCCAATACTTAAAGAATGAGTGTGATTCTTATATATAAGACAGGCCTTGGAAAAATGGATCTGGCACGTGAGTCCTTTGAGTGCCCCCAAATGGTCAAGGAGACAGTTCCTGAATTGGCACAGTGCACATGGATGCCCACAGCAGACTCTCCAAGGTACAAATAGGTGAATGCCTTGTAGAAATAGAGCCCAGAGCCAAGGAGACTAAGAGTTGCTTTTGTTGATACAAGGGATGAGTGAGTCTCTTACCATAAATGGAAGCCACTAAACCAACTTACTAACTCAATGTATACTTTGAGCCAGCTGTTAAATGTCTTTGCTTAACACCTAGCTTAGTTCAGAAGCTCATATTCAATAAAGTATTTTCTTGCTTGCCAAGCCACTAACATGTGACTATTTTAGACTTTCTAATTTTTAGTAAGAATATTAGAGGTCTATGTGCCACGGATCATTCTTCATAGTGAATAAGATCATTAAGATCTCTGCCCTCTTGGAGCTTACATGCTAATTGGGGAGCCCATACAATATAGAAATTAAACATTAGCAAGAACCTTACTATGCAGAGATCCAACAAGATTATTGTGATAAGTGTGACTGGGTAGCTGGTTTGAGTCATTAAAGTGTTGAAGTAAGGCATCTCAGTAGGTGGCATTAGGCTAAAATCTGAATGACAGTGGTGCCTGGGTGGCTCAGTCTGTTGAGCATCCAACTCTTGATTTCACTCAGGTCATGATCTTGGTGAGATCAAGCCAAGTCTTAAGCTCTGCACTGGGCATGGAGCCTGCTTGAGATTCTCTCCCTCTCCTTCTTTCCCCCCAATCTTGCATCCCCCCCCCAAAAAAAATCTGAATGAAAATAAAAGTCCTGCTCTGCCAAAGTGAATAAAAAGGGACATTCTTGGTAGAAGGACTAAAGGGGCAAGGCCCTGAGGTGGGAACATGTTCAGGATTGTTGACGAACAGCTAGAGAACCAATGTGTCTAGAATGTAGTAAGTGAATAGACCAATGAAATAAGATGAGGTATACAGAGGGTGAGCAAGAGCCACAAATTTGTGTTTTATTTTTAGTGTAATGAGGAGCCATTGGAGAATTCTGAACAGAAATAACATGACATGCTTTGTGTTTTGAAAAGATAGCTGGCCGCTTTATGAACAATTGACTGTTGGAAGTGGAGGCAGGGTGACCAATTAGAAGGTGATTGTAGTAGTCAGGCCAGAGATGGTGATAGCTTGAAGAAGGGTTGTAGTCACAAAAGTGGGGAAACAAAGTCAGAACACATCTTGGAAGTGAGTCAACAGGACTTGTTCATGGATTGGATGATACAGAGCGTGGGGGTCACATTTAATCAACTCTGGCAGGCAACAAGGTAAAACATGCCCTAACCATTAATTATATAAGCTGCTTGTCCACACTTGAGTTGATTAAGAAAGGGATATGTGAGTCTTTGTTGAATTTGGGTGCTGATGGCAGTAACTGCATCATCTCTGGATCTTGGAATAGTTTGAAAAATGGACAGCGAGAAACAACAAGGAAGTGGTAGCTGTTTCATTCATTCATTCATTGATTCATTCATTCATTCATCAAATATTTAATATCTGTTAGGTGTAGCTGAGTTCTTAAATATATAAAAAGTGAGAGCTACTAGGAAGCTTGCATTCTTGTGTCCTTGTAGGAATCTTCTCAAACAGCACACCTGGAAGTTACATCTTTGGATTGAGATTTCTGTGGACATTAACCCGGTTAATATTTGCAGCACACATAGCAGCCCTTTGGTTTCAGAGTTGGTTGTTATCTTTCTATAGCAGGAACAATTTAGACCTTCTTAATGCGTTTCTGAAAAGAATGCTGGCAACTCAGCTCTTCCAGACTGAGAATCCATGATTATTCTCTTCATGCTCTCATTTACCTCTTCTCACCTACTCACTCCTGAGATTTACTTGTATATGGGGGCAGAAAGTATTAGTCTTTTCCTGGAAGTATATAAAGGGTGCGTAGAATGCCTTGCCTTTCCCCTCACACAAGATCCAAGCTGTATTAATTTATCATTGAATATTTCCATTTTAAGAAGATGTTAATTTCAATAAGTGTTGATGGAGATTTGAAGCCCAAACATTTTAAAGAAGTCATAAATCAAGAAGCTAAAGCAGCTTTCTTCACGTGTCTTCACACAAAATTAATCTACTGGATAGAAGATTTCCTACAGTGTTACAGCGCCTGTTTTGGGCAGACAAAAATATTCCCAGCTTGGGTTTTAATGAGCTACGGTCGTTGAAGTACAAAAGTGATATAGAGAAACTCTGTAGTTCAAAGTATCAGTCATTTCATGCCCTTTCGCTCCTCCCCTCAGATTCTAGCTTTGGTCATACCTGGCCCGAAAGTTGCACATATCAGAGGGAGAGCATCACTAACAGAAGTCTTTGTTTCATTAGTTTAACCCTGCGCTTTGTAACTGCAGTAACCAATGTACTTACCATTCAGATCAGGTCCCAGGTTAATATCCAGGCTTTGCTCTGCATTGCTACATGTATTCATCTTTGGAATCCTGCAGCTATTGCCTCTCAGTGTTGAAATGAGAAAGTGTCCTATTTATGGACTAAATTCTCCCTGATATTTTTTTCATTTGTCTGAAAATACTCTCTTATTTATAATCTCATACTTATGCAGTTTTCTTGGGCTCAGTGGGTCTCTGTTTCAACATATTGTATCTGTTCTATATAGTGTCATGTATTATTTAAATGCATTTATTATAAAATGGGACATGCTCAAGCTTTGCAGATTGCTAAAAATGTTGCCCTCTGGGCAGGTTTTCTTATGAACTACATAATTCATGATCTCTTCCTCCTTCCCACTTTCATTTACAAAGCATCCTGATACCAGGTATTACCACAGTAACATAGAAAGATTGTTAAAAAATAAAGGCAGGGGAGACAGCACTGAGCTTTCATCTCCCATGCTTTAGGTTTCTCTGAGCCCACCAACCAAGACAGAGGGTCTGGGAAAATCAGGAAACCCTATCCCCATTTCTATCATTAGAAATGAGTGTTGTGGGGTGCCTGGGTGGCTCAGTTGATTAATCCTCTGCCTTTGGCTCAGGTCATGATCCTGAAGTCCTCCGATCGAGTCCCCATCGGGCTCCCTGCTCAGTAGTGAGTCTGCTTCTCCCTCTGACCCTCTCCTTTCTCATGCTCTCTCTCTCATTCTCTCTCTCAAGTAAATAAATAAAATATTTTTAAAAATAGAGAGAAATGAGTGTTGTGATAATTACGGATTTTGAGTATTTGGTTCCTCAGATATCTATCTAGTGAGTGCCTACTGAGGGTCAAGCCCTACTGCCTGCTGAGGATGCAAGCAGGAGGAGATGTTGTTCCTGCCTTAAAGAACTTGGGGTTCAGTAATCATGTCTGTTTCACATAACAGAGTGAAAAATCTTTATATATATATATATAAAATTTATATATATAAATAAAGTATATAAAGAAACTTTATATACTTCCAAGATTTTGCAAAAATCTTGATGAAAAGTCCAAATAAAATCCCTTTTCTGCCAGGCATCTTTTTTCCAAATCTCCTGAGAATGGCCTCTTGGCTTATTATAAAACAAATTTTCATTCCAAATACTCTGCTAATGTAATCACAATGAGAACCACCATTTGAAATATTTAAACAAGCCTTCTAATGTTTTAGAAGTTCTCCTGCTGCTATAGGTCATAGCGATGGTCTATAAAACTTAACCAATTGCTTTGTCCTGACCCCATGAGTATACCCCCCAGGTAAGGTGGAGAGCACCTAAAAAGAATTCCAAGCAGTGGTGAACTGGAAATGCTTGTAGTTTTTTGGAGAAAAATAATCAAAATACCATGGTGGTAATTTAAAGGGAATGAATTGGAATGACAAGTGAGAAATTAGCTGAATTACATTTTTCTTCATAAACAATTAAATAGCAAAGAGCATTTGTGTCATCTGAAACTAAGTCATTGCTTAAATATGCCTAAATATGTGCTACCTTTGAAAGTTGTTCAGTTCTTTTGGTATGTTACATATGCTATTGTTTACTACATTATTATTCTATCCTAATTATAGTTCAAATAAATCCATTTAATGCTAAGAGAATCAGACTTATAAGTGTAACAGTGAGATTTCTTCATGGATCTCAAAGTGTCCTGGCTCATAGATGGGCTCATGATTTTTCTGAGTTATTAAGATTAACCTTAACAAGTATTCACTGATAAGAACAGATTTGTTGGTTTAGTGAGTACTTTATAATCTTATGTTTTTGTCTCCCAGAGGATTTCTGTGAAATTGTTCCTTTTACTTAAATTCAAAAATGACTCATTTTGTATAGTATTTTTGTGGTGAATAAGAAAAATCCTCACGAAAACAGAACATTAGAAATTCTTAATATTTGACCTCCCTCAAATCCCTGAACACTGCATCCTTGCTGTTCAACTCATTGGAAGGGTGAAAAATTCTGAGTGGAATTACTTATAGATGCCATTGATATTAAAAAATAATATTCACTAGTTTGAGTTTGAATTACATCATTCATGCCAGTCTCTGGAAGGACAGGCTTTTAAACATTAAGGGCCCAAAGTTAGCAATGGAAGAGTGAGGACACAGATAATCTTCAGCCTGAGTAAATCCAAGCCTGCAGGCAGCATTTGAGCAAAGTGGAGAAGTTAGTCAGTCATGCTGCCCTTTTCCAGACCACACAACCACTGTTAAGAGGGCAAAGGATAGGACATCTGCTGCAAAAGTCACATCCAGTTTGGGAATGATTATTTTCTTCCTCCCAAGTCTGAGGTAAGAGCAGTTAGCTCGGGGCGCCTGGATGGCTCAGTGGATTAAGCCTCTGCCTTCGGCTCGGGTCATGATCTCAGGGTCCTGGGATCGAGCCCCACATCGGGCTCTCTGCTCGGCGGGGAGTCTGCTTCCTCCTCTCTCTCTGCCTGCCTCTCTGCCTACTTGTGATCTCTGTCTGTCAAATAAATAAATAAAATCTTTAAAAAAAACAGTTAGCTCTGCTGTTTCAGAACAGTTATTTGATATGTCCATGGTGTGATCCGCATCTCATCCTACAAAGAGGATAATCGGTGATTTATAGAGTATTGGGTTCTGGAGGTGAAAATTCTTGGAGATTAGATACTCAACTTTAGAGAAGTAGATAACAGTATTAATTCACCCAAGAAAGGCTATGCTTTAGGCTGTTTTTCCCTGTTGACATTGGATTACTTTAGCCATCCCATTCTCTTGTCCAGATTGCTCATGAGCAAGAACCTCATTTGTAGCTGCTTGTCTCTGACTAGGGATTGATTCTATGAAGTTGAAACTATGACTTTCTCAGGGGGAAGCCAGCTGAGACTGAACTTATATCCACCATTTTCTAGCAAAGGTAACATCATTTCCTTTCCAAGTTGTCATTACATACTGTTCCTTTGTGCTTTGGGTACAAATCATCACAAAAAGAAGCAGTAGTGATGTTCTAAGCACACGTCCTGGCTTTTAAAACAGTCCATGGCTTTTAAAACAGTCCATGATATGGGTCTAAATCTGTTTGGTGAAAAAGATGAGAACATGAATGTACAAAGTACTTGCCACAGACAGAACTGGACTTGATGATTATCTGTAAAACAGGCAAGGGAGAAATTACCTAGCTTACAGGGTTGCTGAGGGAACTAAATGAGAGAATACAGGTGTGTCAGTCAGGCAAATAGGAAGCAGAAATGATGCTAGATGATAGTTCAAGCAGAAAGGGATTGCACATAAGGCGTTAGGTGCTTATGAAACCTCTGGAAGTCTAAAAGAATAGAAATCAGGAACTATTAAGTCCAAGGACACGCCACTATAGCAGCAATCCAAGGGTCAGGAATTACTCCTTTTGGACCCCAGGAACTACCACAATCATCTGTAAGCACCAACAAAGCCATAGCTAGGATACTGAAATGCTAAATACAGTTGCCTCACTACTCCTCATTCTTGAGGAGGACCCGGCCTGCCAGCATCTGTAGAAGCAGGACAATGACCTCTTGCTTGCTTCTGTCTCCCAGGTTTCCCACAAGCATGTAGTACATATCTAGACACTGCTACACACAGTAGTCTAGAGAACAATATTTTAAGCTTTCCAGCCTCTCCAGCTAGAAAGGAGGTAGAATGGAGGTTGGGAAAATCAAGTCACATTACTTACCGCAGCAGGAAAGTACTTAACTCAGTGCCTGTTGAATTCTAGTTATATTACTGATGCTTTTGATATTCAGATTAACATAGTATTTTTAACCCTGATGTCTCTGTCTTCATTTCCTTGAGTTCTTTTGACAAGTTGGTTTTTAATAACACCCAGACAACTGAGAGGTTGTTCCATGCCCAAGACTTAAAGTTGGCACTGCTGGCTTGGGATGCCCTATTGATTTAGTTGAGACTGCTGCCAGAGCTCTCAGGGCACAAGTCATGACCAGGCTGTTCATGGAACATACGGCTTTACCTGGGGATACCCCTCATTAGCAGGTAAAATCAAGAGCCTCAGCAGTTCCAGGGGAGAAGCAGTTTGGTCCATATGTTATAAAACTGTGCTGTCCAATATGAAAGACACTAAACACATGTGGTGATTTAAATTAATTAAGATTAGGGGCACCTGGGTGGCTCAGTTGGTTAAGCCTCTGACACTTATGTCAGCTCAGGCCATGATCTCAGTCAGTGTCCCGGGATTGAGCTCCATGTAGGGCTCCCCACTGAAGGGGAATCTGTGTGTCTCCCTCTGCCTCTGCCCGTCGCCACTGTTCACATTCTCTCTGTCTCAAATAAATAAATCTTTAAACATTAAAATCAAATAAAATTTGAAATTTTCATTAGCCACATGTAGTAGTAGCCACCATAATGAATAGAACAGATACAGAATATTTCCATCAATTGCAGAAAATTCTATTGAATAGCACTATTAGTATGTGTCTTCATATGTGAATCAGAACTTGCAAGCCTATCTCAATCTTTTTAATTTTTTTTGAAATGTTAATGACATCAAGTATCATTTTAGGACCCCAATCCTTTCCCAGTCTGCACCCATAGTCTAGCACTTTTACATGACCCCCAAAGCTGTCCTTCGTGTTTGACAGGGAAAGCTGGGAGTATTGTGGTGCCTGTTTGATACCTCAGCAACCAGCTGAACATTATAAAAAGTTCGTTATTCTTGGGTGGGCCAGTTTGGCATAGATCCACTAGGAATCATCAAAGCCAGACATAGGCAAGACAGAGTCCTTTGATTATGTGTTGGTTTGTTTTTTTTTTAAAGATTTATTTATTTATTTATTTGACAGAGATCACAAGTAAGCAGAGAGGCAGGCAGAGAGAGAGAGAGGAGGAAGCAGGCTCCCCACTGAGCAGAGAACCCGATGTGGGGCTCGATCCCAGGACCCTGAGATCATGACCTGAGCTGAAGGCAGAGGCCCCAACCCACTGAGCCACCCAGGCACCCCATGTGTTCTTTTTTTAATTTAACTCCCTTCACATAAGCTTCTTCTTGCTTCTAACATCCCGTATGCCTTTGAGGTTTGATGTTCTACCATGAAACTTTAAAATAATTCATTTAAAAATTTGTCCTTTAGGGGCACCTGAGTGCTGCAGTTGGTTAAGCATCCAACTCTTGGTTTTTGGCTCAGGTCGTGATCTTGGAGTCATGAGATCGAGACCGAGTCAGGCTCCGCACTAGGTCTGGAGACCACTTGAGACTTTGTCTCCCTCTGGCCTTCCTCCTCCCTGCCGGCTCTCTCTCATTAAATCTTTAAAAAATAATAAAAATTGCCCTTTAGCTCACAATCTGTTAGTAGACAAAACGTATGTTTTGAATTGGATATGGTCATTGTAGTCTGTACTATAGTGCAGCACTCATTTGCCAATAAAATACACCTATCCTTGCATCATTTGTTGAGGCTACAGTGCTGTGATTCTGAGTCCTGTGTGCAAGAACCTTTATGGCCAATGTCCCTATCATTTATTCTGTACCTACAGGCTTCGGTCTCTACCTTCCATTCTTGGCAAATGCAGATGTGTTGGGAGAATATCCCAAGTTCAGACTGCCAAGCAAGGAGCTGCAGTGGAGAGATAACTACTGAGCTTCTGCAAAAAAAAGTCTAAGTGAGACCATTGAAAACAAATGAAATATTCATGTTGTTTTCTCCTCCAGGTTCTGTAATTCTCGTATATTAAGTCAAATGACAACAAACCTACAAAAGTTATTATTTGGCTCTCCATAGAAATACCTTTGCCACCCTAGAATTTTACATTATGCTTTTAGCTTTTCTTGAAAGTAGCTGTACATAAGTATCCTGCAGTGTGTTGTTGTTGTTTTTTTTTATTTCAAAGACACCATTTGCTGTGTTGTTTAATGGCCTCTTACATAAAGACTTGGAAGATAAATTCCTCTTATAATTCAGTACAAGGGCAAAAGTTGTCTTTACAGAAGAACTTATATGCTACCTCTTTCAAATGTTGAGAGTAATTCATTCATATCTTTTTTCCTTGGCCCCAAGGAAGCTCTAAAAAAATTTTTTTTGTTCCCTTGGAGTAGTTCTCCTAGCCTACATTATCTGGTATAATATCCCACACCTAGCCTTATCATCACTTGTTCTTATTATTATAATACCTTCTTACATTTATGAGTTTTTGTTAATATTGTTTTGTTTTAGTAATTTTTTATTCTTATAAATATCTTTTTATTTTTGGACATAAATTAAACATCAGTAAACCAGTGAGTAGCAACTTGGATATGAGTAGTCACCTATGGAGGCTTTTAAAATGTATATGTCTGGAGCTTACCTCACAGTTAGTGAATCAGAATCTCTGGAGCCAATACTGGAGTATGTGTATATGTGTTCTTTTAAATCACAACAGTTAATTCAGATGTGTTCTTTTAGTTAAGAGCCACTGAAGTTATTCAGTGAATGAATGGTGTAATAAAAAAAAAAAAAACATACACCTGGAAATTAAGCTGTTAATTAACTGAGTCATGGCTGCTTTATGTGAGATGCTGGGTCAAGCAAGTAGTGATATATGCTAAAAGAACCTAGAACATAAAGGGATATAGTTGTTGCAAAGTCTTTATTCCAGGGCAGTTGACTTCATTCATTTGTTCATTCCAGCTTTGTGCTGGTACTATGATTGGCACTGAGGATACCAAAATGGTACAGTCTCCCCTGCGTCTAAGGAGCTCACAATCTAGTGAGCTATGAGACATATAGGTAATGACTAGACATGATAATAAATACAGATATGGAGACATGCCCAAAACATTGTAGAAACCCAGTAAAAAGGCATCTGGCCAAATCTTTAAGGGAAGAGGTTAATGAGGGCTTCCTGAAGGAAATATCTAGTCTAGAGATCTGGGTCCTAAAAGATTATTAGGGGTTTTCAAGATGAAAGGTTTTCCCAGGAAAGGGACCAATGGTTTGTGGGAAACTGCTTACTATATATAGGTCATCTATTGCTGTACAAAAAAATTTCCCCAAAACTGAGTGACTTAAAACAACAGGCTTACTATTGATCTTACTATTTCTTATGGGTCAGGAATTTAGAAGTAGCTTAGCTGAAGGGTTCTTGCTATAGGAGTCTCATTTGACTGCAGTCATCTGAAGGCTTAATTGGGACTGAAGGATCTGTTTCTGAATGGTTATCTCATGTGGCTATTGGCAAGAAGCCCCAGTTCCTTACCATGTAGGCTTCTTGATATGCCTGCCTATGTGTCCTCGTGACATGAGAGCTGGCTTTTCCCAGAGTAAATGATCCAAGAGAGGACAAGGGAAAAGCCAAAACATCTTTTATGATCTGATCTTGGAAGTCACACAAAATTCTACTGATTGCACAGGTTAGTCTTATGCAACATGGGAGGAGACTACATACAAGGGTAGAAAACAGGGGTCGTTTAGATCATCTTAGGAACTGGCTACCACACAAGAACATCAAGCTTAAGATGGGGGAGTGGCAGAAGAATCTGGCAAGGTGCTGAGCCCAACCAATCGTGAAGGAGTCCAAAGGCCATCATTAAGAAACTGAGACTTTTTGGTAAGCAATGTGAACCCATTCAAGGAGTGGTAAGAAGAGAACTGATGGTGTCAGATATACATTTTAGAAAGGCCTCTTGGACAATATGGAAAAAGAGTTTGGAACAGAAGGGCCAGTGAGCTATCATAAAGTCTAGTGAGTTGATGCAGACCCAGGCCAGGGCGGTTTTGTGTGGAAATGGAAACTTTTGCTATTCAAAATGTGGTCCATGGAGTATAATGCCAAACAGCATTGGCTTCACCTGAGAACTTGTAGAAATGCAGGATTCCAGCCATCACCCTAGACATACTGAATAGAATCTGATTTATATGGACCTAAAAGTTTGAGAAGTACTGTTATAGAAGATGTAGTAGAAATAATTAGGAATGTGAGTGCTCAGGAAAAAAGAGGACAGAAGTCCTATTTGCTCTACTTTAATGCTAAGAGAGAACACATTGTAAATATTTTCACCTGAACCTACAGAATGAGTCCAGAGAGTTATGTATATGCACTGTCATTGTTAATGTGATACAGTATAATGGCAAGAAGACATTCTCTTTTATTATAAATTATAGTCACGTAAGTGGTGCCAACAAAGGAAACCTACCAAATATTTCCATGTTGTAAAGTTTTATATTATTTTTCCAACCAACTCATCTGTTTTGTCTTAGAGTCTGAAGAACAGATACCTAAATTTTTAGAAAGGAGGCCATGAGGAAAGGAATAATATGATAACAGGGATTTGGAAAGCTACAAGATAATACACATCCTGGAAAATGTCCTGATTTTCAGATGACCTTTCCAAGCATTGTCTTCTGAAATCAAATTTGGGAGCCAATTAACTGCTGGGACTCACACAGTAAATGTTTGCCAGGAAATCCATTACTTACATTATGGTCAACGGGAGCCACCACCCAGTGGTTTCTGTACTTGTTAAGTACAAGTGCATCGTGTGATGTCTGTAGGCTGGCAAGCACCAATTGTCATGTGCTATGTGTCAATATTTACTATTTTCTTTCATTCCTCTACCCAGTTCTTTGCAATTAGGAAAGTTATATAAATGAATTTGTTCTGGATCTCAGAACTTAAATATGTATGTTAGCCAGTTCTGCAAAGAAAGGGAGAGGGGGAGGGAGTATGAATGAATGACTGGAAAGACAGAGGGAGAGGAAAGGAGAAGAAAGGAAAGGAAAAGAACCTCCAAAATATTTATAACCAAGCATTGGCAAGATGAGAGTGCTTTATTCAGGGAGGAAGAAGTTTCCAGTAAGTTACTGATCATTTATTGAGTCATTTTTAACTGGCTTCTTACAATGCTATGAAGTTACCCATTGCCATTTAGAATGATAGGCAAGTGCCTGACCAGTAAATCTGAGGCTGCCAATAATTATACTGTCTTAGGTTGTAAAGCTCTAAGCTGCCTGTCAGCTATAAACTCCCGTGGGATTCCCAAGGATCCTCCCTGGTTAACTAGGACATACTTTCTACATTGTACTGCACCCCTCCTGAGCTTCAGGCATTTCCATGTCAATACTCCCAACCCAAACCCTAAGTGAGTATTGAGATCCACTTTCTCCTCATGGAAATGAGTTAGTGAAGAGGTAAGAGATGCTAACTACGATCATTCCCAACTATTTCGTGAAAGATAAACTTCATTTTACTCTTTTTGGTTATGTCAACATACCAGGCATCCCATCCCTATTCCTCAGAAGATTCACTTTTGAAGGTATGCTTTGAGATTCCAAAAAATCAAACTAATTGAGGAAGAACTAAGAAAACAGGAAGAGGAGCAGGAAATAGGCAGGGCAAATTGTCTAGGGAATTGAATCAGTTACATTAAAGCATCATTAGAAAATATTAACTTTTTATCCACCAAGTACTATGTTCAAAACCTCTTTCACAAGGCCCAAAACTTCCCTATTACAAGGCTATCATTTTTCAATAGAAATACTTAAATTTAGTGGTTCAAAAGTCATTGCTTGAAAATGATTTCTTATGTGTTGTTGGATTTCTAGAGAAAAATATAAGCATTTCTGCCCATTAGATGCTATTCATAAGAGATAGAACAGGCATTAACAGTATGGTTCAGTTCACTTCACAGGATTACCCAGCTGGCATGTGAGTTCAGGAAGTGTCTCATTTACAGGGAAAGAGTGACTAACACACCATGTACTCCTCTGATTCTCCCAGAAGTTAGAGAGGTAAAGCTCAGAGATTACATTTACAGACTACCTAGAAACACACCAAGCTTATTTTTATCATTTCATCCTTCTCTAGCCCACAGGCTGGACTTATTCCTGCCACCTTACGTTCATTCATCTCAGTCAGTGCTGTGTTAGGCTCTATGTTAGGTATGCACCAAGGAGGCAAAGAGGAGCCCTACACAACCTCTGTCTCTGAAGACCTCAGATGGTTCATAAAGATGTAAGTAAGTAAGTAAGCAAGCAAGTAATCAACAACTATTGGCAAAATTAATGCATCATAATAAAAATACATTGACATTAGATTGTGAGCTCTTAATTTTGCTTTAGAAGCTAAAGCAGGCCTCTGAGAGGAGTTACTATTTGAGCTTCATGCCTCACCATTTTCCTTAAGGCCATCAGATTCCCAGATTATCATCTATAAGCCTGAATAGGATATTCCCTCACCTAGGACTTTTTCCTGCCTTTTTCTTTAGTAGATATCTGATTTGTGGTCTAACACTTAGGGCATTGAAAGAGCATGCTGGATCTTCTGACTCTAACTCAGCCTTGTAGGAACACTACACACATTATCCTAAAAGTGGATTTGTTGTAATATCTGAAAAGAGACTTCTGGGAACTTCCTTGAGGAGCAGGAAATCCCATAGACCCTACTCTTACTACTGCATTGAACCATCCAAGTTTAGACCCAAACTGACCTTCTAAATCAACTTACCTTGTTTATAGTTGATGGACATCAAAGCCTCAGGAGGCTAAAGGACTGCCCAAAGTTATTCAACTAACCATAGGCAGAGCCAAGTCTAGGACCAGGCCATAGTTTTGTACTTTTAATGGTATTTTGTGGGTCCCTCCACGGAACACGCATCTGTCAGCATAATGGGGTGAATAGGAATGGGCATGACACTCAAAGGGGTGATATGTTTCAGATATTACTGAATCCTAGAGCTAGAAGGAACCCTAGAGATCATCTAGCCCACCTTCCTCATTTTCTTGATGAAGAAAGAGAAACCAGGGAAAGTGAACTTAATTTTTTCAACCAGAGGAGGTACTACCCTCTATAGGGAACTTGTAAATGTATGTGATCATTTTTGGTTGTCATGAAGACTAGTGGGTGATAGTGGCATTTAATAGGCAGATGCCAGGAATGGTAAACATATTGGAATGAATGGAATAGCCATAACCGATGAAGACTCACCCAGCCCCAGATGTCAATAGCACATTGAGAATTATGAGGTTTACATGACTTTGCTTAAAGCAAAAGAGACTGTTAGGAGCTAGAAGGGGACTGGCTCTGTGGTAGTTTACAGAGCAGTAGTTCATTATTGTGTGTGTGTTTGGAGAGTGGGTCATAAACCCCTCTGATAAAACAACTTCTTTGTGGAAACCTTCACATACACATGAACTTTGCACTTAATTTTGATGGACCTATGAGCCCATTTAAGACCATCTGTGGACCCCAGATGGGGTCCTACAAAGACCTCCAAAGACATAAATGTAGAACAAATTAAATATGTGTATACTTTCTTAAGGATAAAATCGTGTCTGACTAATAGAACGAATAATAAATATGTCTTTTTTTCCTATCAAGTGGTCACAGTGTTATTCAGACTATTAGACTGTCTTTTGTTCATTCATCAGGAGCTTTGGATTTTATCCACTTCTTTTTTTTTTTTTAAGATTTTATTTATTTATTTGTCAGAGAGAGCCAGAGAGCGAGCACAGGCAGACAGAATGGCAGGCAGAGGCAGAGGGAGAAGCAGGCTCCCTGCCGAGCAAGGAGCCCGATGTGGGACTCAATCCCAGGATGCTGGGATCATGACCTGAGCCGAAGGCACCCGCTTAACCAACTGAGCCACCTAGGCGTCCCTAGATTTTATCCATTTCTTGAAAATTATAGCTAATATTTCCTAGTGAGAGCCAACTGAACACTGAATCTGCTTCCAACAATTTCCTCCTCTTTTTTTGCCCCCACAGGAGCAGGACAGAGGTGGGAGTAGGTACATACTTCAAAGGATCCCTCTCCCTGAGCTCTGAAGTATCTCTTCTAGCTGAGTGTTTAAAACACCACAGGTTTTAACTACTAGCCAAGCTGTAAATCATACACTGTTTTAAAATTTTTTCTAAGTGGGCAATTTCTGACTCATTAAATCAGCTAAATGGCAAAATGCTCCATTTCTGGATGCTGTACTCCTTCCATTTGCAACAGGTAGTGGATCACGAGCCCTGTGTTGTGCTGTCAAAGAGAGGAGGGGAGGGGTGGGGAAGGATGAAGGTGGAGAGGAGGACTGGGAAGAGGAGAGGGAGGATGGATAACTAGCTACCACTCTGTGAGAAAGAACTTAGAGTCTCATGGAAAAGGGCCAGACTGACATTTCAGATACTCTTCAAGAGCTTTACCAATGTCTCATTTATAGCTGACAGAACTCTCTGGGGCATATTTTCTTGCCCATTTTACTAATGAAGAAACTGTGAGAAAGTAAGTGAGAGAGATTAAGTAACTCTTCCAGTTAAGTGAAAATTCAAACTCAGCTGTGTGTGACTCCTAGGCCAAGTTCTCCCCACCCCGCGCTTCCCAGACACCCAGCTAGTTTGTATAAATGAGTGAATGCAGCCAACAGTGCTTTCTTTTTTTTTCTTCCAAGTTTTTATTTAAAGTCCTGTTAACATACAGTGAATATTAGTTTCAGGTGTAGGATTTAGTAATTCATCACTTAAATACAACACCCAGTGCTTATCACAACAAGTGCCTTCAGTACCTATCACCCTTCTTAACCCATACCCCCGACCCTCCGGCAACCCTCAGTGTGTTCTCTATAGTTAAGGGTCTGTTTTATGGTTTGCCTCCCTTTTCCCCACTATGTTCATCTGGCATTTTTCACACTCCACATATGAGTGAAATCATATTGTATTTGTCTTTCTCTGACTTATTTCACTTAGCATAATACTCCAACTCCATCCATACTGTTAGAAATGGCAAGATTTCATTCTTTTTTATTCAGCGAACAATGCTTTCAAGGAACTAAAATTATCTGTGCAGCTGGTGCCTCCATAGTGTCAAATTACAGCAGCCTCTCTAGCTATAGGACCCTTCTCAAGTTGCTCTAGGTCATTCCAGGATGCCGAGGACAAGGCTGCAGATGTTAATTTAGCTTTTCTGATGGTCTGTGCTTCTGTCAAGACCAAATGGAATCCTGTCAGGACATCTCCTGGGCTTCCTTCTCTTTTCCTTGTGACTTTGAATCTTTCCTTCTCAATTGATGGAAGAGACCCAGGCTTCTGTTAAATGCTCAGTGCCTGGGAATGGCAGCCCCTAACAACTCTCCAGACCTGGCCTAGATACATCATAAGGGAGTATGCAGTGGCATATAGCTGACTCAGTCAGTGGAGCATTCAACTTTTGATTTCAGGGCTTTAAGTTCGAGCCCCACATTGTGTGTAGAGATTACTTAAATCTTTTTTGAAAAGGGGGGGGTGGAGTTTGCATCTACTTTCACAGGGTGGCTTCCACTTAGATGGTGGTTTAGTTTTGTCCCCCAAAGTTTTTTGTCCTGCTCCCCTTGGAGATTTGTTTTTCCCTGAGTTCAGCCAAATACAGTGTGTGCGAATAGGCAAGAAGTGCTTTTCCACTGCCTCCTGTGGTGGAGTTATTTTATTGCTGAACAAGTGACTCTTCCCACTGTGATAGTACATACCATTCCCTAAGGTAACTAGGATCTGACTAACTGAATACCTTGTTTCTTTCTGAAGAGGGGATCTTTCTGAAGGTAATCATTCATCAACCAGAGTAAGAGACATCCCCATACTCTTTGCCAAGTGTGAGTTTCCACCTTTCCACCCACTCCTGACCCATTTCCAACAGAGGATGGAGGAACTTACCCCTACCACAGGCTCTAAGTGAAATTCTAATGCCTCTTAGGCACAGCATTTACAGCCTCTCCTGTTCTGACTTGTTGAGAAATATCTCAGCAAACAGAACTAGTGAGATAAAAATTTTTCATTTGCTTTTCTGACCCTCCTCTTCTTATGCCTGAAGCTATTGGTTCCAAGCTGGTACTTGATTTTCTGATTTCCTACAGTAAGAACCACAAATATTCAATCAGACTCTGAAAATGGTCTTAGAATTCCAGTGTCAAGTATGGAGCCCCGAAGACTGTTGAGAGTCCTATCATTTGAGGATTTTCATGGGGGAATTAGGTCTTTTAAAGGGGAATGGAAAGAGCACTAGACCACAAGTCAGGAGACCAAAAATTTAGTCAAATTCAACTAACTGCCCCTATGACCTATGTCACTTTCTCATCCAGTTTCCACAACTGTGAAGAGTTTTACACCTAGATATTCTCTAAAGCAGTGCTGTCCGCTAGAAATATAATAGGAGCCATATAAGTAATTTTAAAATTTTTAGTAGCTGCATTAAAACTAGGAAAAAATAAACAGATGAAATTAATTTTCATAATATATTTTATTTAACCTAATGTATCCAAAACAATATTATTTCAATATGTTATATATTTCATGTTCTTTTTTCATGCTAAGTTTTTGAAATCCAGTGTGTATTTTATACAAAGAGTGCATCTCATTTCAAATGTTCAGTGTGGCCACATGTGGCTAATAGCTACTATATTGGACAGTGCGGTTTTAAAGTCTTTTCTGGCTATTAATTTTTTAATCTGTCACAATTCTTTATTTAAAACTCTTAAGGTCAGATGCATAATTCAGAATTTTTCGTATCTTAAAAGGTAATAGAGTATTTATCATATATTATGTAATACCCCTAGGGTTTCTAGAGCATCACTCTATGATCAAATAAATAAATATTTCTATAGCAAAAAGTATGACAGTTCACACTAAGGGAGATAAAGACAATAAATAGTATCATCTGGGTTGAATGTTGCTGCCTGTGAGTTAAATAAACTCAATTTTCAGAGGGCTTTACCATTTGAAATTATAAAGGATTGTACATCTCTACTGTGAAAACTCTGTACAATTAGTATTAGTATTATTTTTATTTATTTTAGTATTTAGTTTTATTTATCAAAAATCAGCCGAACATTAATATGGCAGTGCAGTTTTCCATTTGTTAGCCATGGACGTGGCATGATGGTTGAATCTTCTCCCTTGTTTTGAATGTTCTTAGTGACAGCTATTTCCAGCAAGCATAAAAGGAGATCCATGGGGCTTAGACTTAGGATTGCCAGATAAAATAAAGATGCTCAGTTACATTTGAATTTCAGATAATCAACAAACAATTTTTTAATATAAGTATGTACCACACAATATTTGAATTTCAGATAAACTGACGTGGGCATCCTATATCCTTTTTTTTTTTTTAAGATTTTTTTCACTTATTTGACAGCACAAGCAGGGAAAGGAGTAGGCAGAGAGAGAAGGAGAAGCAGGCTCCCCACTGAGCAGGGAGCCTGAAATGGAGCTCTATCCCAGGACCCCGAGATCATGACCTGAGCTGAAGGCATATGCTTAGCAACTGAGCCACCCAGGCTCCCTTCCTATATTCTTTAATACTAACTCCGACAAGTTAAAAGCTGCTTCAGCAAGTAGAATGATGCTTCTTGCGGACCATCTAAGGTAGTGTGAGGGAAGACTGACTTTCTCATCTTGCACCACATTTACTCAGAAAAACCATTCAGAGCAGCCTTGGGTAGTGAGGAGAAAGGAAACCCGTGTGTTTTAATTCCAGAATCCAAAAATTAAGAACAACAAGGAATTCATGTGGTGTCTCCAATCCTCATGGCGTAGGTCAGTTTAGGGGAACTTTGATGAAACAAAGGCTAATCTGACCAACGTTATTAATGGACTATCTTAAAACTCTTAAGAATCTTAAGATTCAGATTATAGGCTACAAGCCAATCACATGACCCCTGATTTTGGGCTTCTTAATTTCCACCAAGGATTCCAGAAAGAAAACCAGGGAGAGTTTTAAATTGGGAACAGTGTGTGTGTGTGTGTGTGTGTGTGTGTGTGTGTGCGCGCGCGCGCACGCATGTGCGTGTGCATGTGTGTGTGTTTTAATGGGGGGAGGATTGTTGAGAGCATAACTCCCTATCTGAATGCCTTAGAAATGAAGAGGTGCCAAGAGGAAGTGCTGCTTTAAGAACCATCTGGCTTGCCCAGGTGCAGGGATGGGGAGGCTTGAAGACTGCGGCAAAAATGGGCCTCAGCTCCTGTAAACAGCATTACTCACAGCACTCCCTGCCAAGTTGGGCACTTTGTCTCTCAAAGATAGTCAGCAGAAGCAGGTGGCAAATTTGACAGACTAAGGAGAGGATAGCATGGTATCCACTCATCCAGCGGGGTACACTCAGGATCCCTTGAACTTTAGTGACATCCTTCCCAAAGACTTGTAAAAGGGCTAGATCAACAGCAGTGACCTGAGGAACAGTTCCAGATTTAAAAAGACTAAAGAGACATGACCAGGAAATGCACTACATGATCTTGGATTAAACCCTGGATCAGAAAAAAAAAAAAAAAAAAGTAGCTATAAAGGACATTATTGAGACAACTAGTGAAATTTGAGATCTATGTCATTTATTAGATGGTAGTTTTGTCATTGTTAAAATTCCTGATCATAATTGCACTGTGGATATATAAAAGAATGTCTTTGTCCCCAGTTTTTTAAGAGTAAAGGTTGTTTTTATGGTTTCAAATTACTCAGAAAAAAGAAGTACACATGTACACATAGAAATGTGGCAAAAGTTAACTATTGGTAAATCTGTGGGAGGGGGACAGAAGTTCATTATATTATTCTTGTAACTTAGTAAGGATTTTTTAATGAAAGAAGGAGAAAAGAATGGCAGTCTGACACAATCCAACAACAGATATTCCAAAGAAATATCACAGAAGAAGTTGAGGGTCCCTACCTCCCTGAATCAGGAGCTACCACAATTAGATTAGCTTTAGACTCTCTGCCCTTTAACTTTCCTGATATTCAGTTTCAGAGGCAGTGTGGTATAGTGGTAAGAGCCCACACATCAGACACAGTCAGCCCTGCTGTGTTCAGTCAGGCATTGCAATGTCCTCACTGTTTAACCTAGCTGAGTCTCTGTTTCTTAATCTGTAAAATGGGGGTACTATAACTTACCTCTCAGCCTTGCTTTTAGGATTGAAGGTGATGTTTGCAAAGCACCTGGCTGAGTGGCATGTAATACATACTCCCCCCAAATTAAATAAATCTTTGTTTCCACAGAAAAGATCATGGCCTCCTGGGCCCACAATCTTTTATTTTCATCAGGAAGAGAAAACAGCAGTCTGTCACCAAGTCTGTGGACCTGAAACAGTCTCTGCCCCATTTGAAACCCTCTAATTGCAAACCCCAGTGGAAAGCCTATTCATTTAACTGCTCTGAGCAGTGTTTCCAAGCATGATTGGTTTCCTAGCAGGCATAATCATTTTGTTCAAAACCACTGCAAGCCGTTTCGCTTTGCTTTTGAAAATCTTTTCTTTCCCAACTGCCATACAGCATGAAAAGCAGGATCAGGTTATCAGCTTAAAGGTTTGAAAAGGATGAAATTAACTCTGGACTTTAACCTCCAGACAAATGACCTCACAAGACATGGGAGGTAAAAGTAATAAGAAAAATAGTCTGGGGCTGTGAGTGAATGGCAATGACGCTGAACTAGAAATCAAAAGACTTGGATTAGAAATTCTGGCTCTGCCATTTACTAGCTGGTAGTTTTAAAGCAGGCCACTCTGAGCCTATTGCTTTTTTGTGAAATGGGGATGCTAAGGCTTCACAGAGTTGGTGGATTAATCAAATGAGACAAAGTGTGTGAGAGGCTTTTGGTAAACTATAAAGGGCTTGCTGTTCAAAGTGTAGTTCAGAGTTCGGCATCAAAGCCAGAGACAGATATGCAGACTCTCAGGCCGTCCCCTAGACCTGCTGAATCAGAATTTACATTTTAACAGTATTCCCAGGGCATCTGTATGCCCAGGAGAGTTTGAGAAGCCAAGTAAAACAGACACTTGAGTTGATTCTTAAGGTGTTTCTTTAATGAGGCCTCAGGGGGTTTACTGTAAAACTAGACCATTCCAAAATGGCCTAAAGATTACTGAACCACAGGACCCACTTGATAGTTCATTGTTTTGCCATTCAGGCTGTAAAGTATGTCTTGGTAAGTTCTGGCAAACAAGCATTCTCTCTAATGAACATTAAAAACACAGCATTCTGACACAGCATAGAAAGGCTAAGCTTGTGGAGAAAGTAAGTCCTCCATGTTAACCCCACTATCACCTCTGAGTAGATGAGTTTCAGCTTTGAGTTTGCAGATACCTGTTATTCCCAAATCCTGCTTTTGGCATAGAGATCACCATGTCCATTGTGAGACTATCCTGGCTTTGCTAGGGAAGGGATTTCAGAACTTAACCCAACATCAGCTACAAGTAGGAATTAGAACTATCTGTTCAGGCTTCCTTTGCTGCCAGAGGTTGAAGGTGGTGATGACCTCAAATAACTGCTGCTCACCTGGTTTGAAAAGATGCAAACTCCACGATTCTTTTCATCGGCTTTACTTTGAGCCAAGGGTTAGCTAAACCAGAGCCCATAAGAGCAAGAGCTACTGGGCCTTTATCCTGGTTCTTAGCACTTAGCTCAGTATCTGGGCATGGTAAATAGCCACCTGATAAAGACTTTAGTGTGATGCTTTGTAGATAGTAGGTGTTCAATAAATACCTGTTGGTTGACTGATTAGGCTAGGATGACCTTCCTGTAGGTACCTATAGGCACAGAGCCCAGAACCTGTGAGCCTTTCAAGGACCTGTGAAAAGATTTCAGACTTGAAGATCAACAGCAGAATTAGTGACTCCAAAATACATAAAGAAAACTGCAAAATAACCATTAAAATGTGTAATTAGCTATATTTAATATATATTACTACGTCAGCTAGTTAGGTGCAACTTGACCCTAGATTTATGTATAAATTATATTAAATGGTGGGATGTGGGCACATTTTAACATGTTAAATGTGGTGTGGGGACAGCCTCCAGAAGTTCATGTCTAGGATCTAAAAAGGACATAAAAGAGCTCCAGTTATAGCAATCTGGTGGTGTAACCCCCAGCCCTGCCCTGCTAGAGAATCTGGAGTGGAATGGATGAACTACTGCTTTT
This sequence comes from Mellivora capensis, assembly GCA_004024625.1. NCBI lineage: Eukaryota > Metazoa > Chordata > Mammalia > Carnivora > Mustelidae > Mellivora > Mellivora capensis. The sequence goes on along the minus strand of PISX010005381.1, from coordinate 62,434 downwards.
CTAAAGGAACTAAGGCAGGCTCAAAAGTAAGAATCTATGTTGGTAGCAAAGAAATGACAGCAAACATCAGGGAAGCCAAGATGTTTGAAAAATTATAGGATTTTCACCCTGTCCCTAGATAATTTTCCTTGTGTGTTTTTGTACAGTCTTTTGTAAGGAGATAATTTTCTGCTACTTGTCTTACTATCTGTATTAGTATTGATTAATGTCATGCCATACATATTGTGATTTCCATTTATTTCCTTAATCACAGTCTGTAGAGGTTGGGGTGGGCTGAGTATAGAGGAAAGTGGGAATCAAATTTTCATCAGTCTTTCTCATTTCCCTATCCCCTCAAGAAAATAATTTTTTAAAAGATTTTATTTATTTATTTGACAGAGATTACAAGTAGGCAAGAGAGGCAGGCAGGGAGAGAGAGGAGGAAGCAGGCTCTCCGTGGAGCAGAGAGCCCGATGTGGGGCTTGATCCCAGGACCCTGGGATCATGACCTGAGCCGAAAGCAGAGGCTTTAACCTACTGAGCCACCCAGGAGCCCCAAGAAAATAATTTTTTAAAGTTTCTATTAAGTTACTAATCTAGGTAATCTACAGAACTAAGTGGGAAACAGTCTCTTTACCCTGAGAGGCCCAGTTTAATAACCATTCCTACAGATAGGAATAAAGGGATCCATATCAGTTAGCTTTTGCTGCATAACAAATGCCTTAAATTTAGTGGCTTAAAACAATCATCATTTATTTAGATCATAATTCTATAGGTCACCTTTATAGGCTGGACTGACTCACGCCTTTGTATTCAGCTGCGAAGTGAGTTAGAGGTCTGGCTAATCTAGGACAGCTCATTTTTGCTCCACATGGTCTCTCATGCTCCAGCAGGCTAGATCAAGCTTGTTCACATAGAGGCTGAGCAGGCATCCAAGAGAACAAACATATAGGAATGTATAAACCTTTTGAAATCCAAACTCAGAGCTGGCACATTGTCACTTTCACCATGTTATGTTGGCCAAAGCAAGTCCCACAGCCAGGCCGGATTAAAGGGGTGGGAAAATAAACTTCACCTCTTTTTTTTTTTTTTTTAATTTATTTACTTGTCAGAGAGAGCGAGCACAGGCAGACAGAGTGGCAGGCAGAAGCAGAGGGAGAAGCAGGCTCCCTGCCGAGCAAGGAGCCCAATGTGGGACTCGATCCCAGGACGCTGGGATCATGACCTGAGCCGAAGGCAGCTGCTTAACCAACTGAGCCACCCAGGCGTCCCTAAACTTCACCTCTTGATAGAAAGAGCTTCAAAGTCACATGCAAGGGGCATAAATACTGTGAAGGGAATAACTGCAGCCATTTTTACAGTGTACCAGAATCACAACAAAAGTAATTTGGCCCTGAAGGAAATCAGTAAATATAAGGGTGAGAGTGCCAAGACCAAAGAAGAAAGGATGAGGGCCAGAGGATTCACATATTTAAATGTAGTCAGACCAGGGGGGAAGGATGAGGTCCAGAGTCTGATCATTCCACTAGAGTTTGCAAAATTGATTTTAATGGGGAATGAATGACCACTCAAGCAAGATGTGTATGGTGTGGTTTGCCAAACAGCTGTGCTTCAAAGATGTGCAGAGGCATAGCATCAGATAAAAATTAACCTTGCAGTACATACCACAGAAGCTGAGAACAACCCTGGATGATTAAGCATCTTTCTCTGTGCCCTGTAACCAAGAACAGAGAGGTTTCCATTTCTTAAATGGAAAACTGTTAGTCACATGGCTAAGAAAGTGGCAAGCGGAGAGAGCACTTCCAGGTAGAAGCACACGAACACTTGACACACTGGGTAGTGATGGAGAGGGATGCTAACACAAGAAGTAGAGGGCTGGTTCAGGGTGGCTCTGCTTCTGGCTCTGACACTAACTAGCTCTGTGACATTGACCAAGTCACCTTTCCTTTCTGGGCTTTGGTTACCGTCTCCACCAAATGAAAGAGTGGCCTTTGATCATCTCTATGGTTTCTTCCAATAGTAAGATTAGGATTACTGTGTTGACTACCTCAACACATCACAAGAAACTTATCCCAAGAAGCTATACAGGGGGAGAGAGTATTTTCAGACCATTTTAATCTTGGGCTGTACCTGAGTTTTCCTGGCCATGGGCCTTTCTGCCAAGTCTAATTTTAAAATCTTTCTTTGAGATAAGGAATAGAATCAGATGGGACTCTACAAAGATTTTGAAGTCTCTTTCTTTCACTGGCATTTTGGGCCACATAGGGCTCCCTATTGGAGTCCCAAGATTCAATATGCATTCCTGTTTATGTTTTCCCCACCCCTGCAGCAATCCATGTATGTTAACACATTCATATTGTTGCTTACATCTTTGCATAATCTCCTCATGTCTAACATACTTTTAAAAAAATGCTTTGACTTGGCATTTTAATTCACTGATAAATTGGGTCAGGTCTTCACACAGTACCAAAGAAGGTACTGTGTGAACAGGAGACTGTGCCTGGCACCAACTATAGCCAATATACGCTTGTTCCACTATTATGCATTTTCATCATAATTTCATTTTTCCCCTACTTGATTGTGAAGTTAAGATTGTGTTTACTATCTCCATCTCCATTCAGTCTTTTTATAAAGGGTAAAATTAATTGCAGCATTATTTGTAATAGTGAAAAGCGGGATATCTTAAGTGCCCATAAAGGGAGGAATGGTTTAATAAATAGAGCACAGCTATTCAAGGCAATACAACCCAGCAGTCAAAAGGACCAAGGTTCCTTGATATTAACATGTAACATTTTCCAAAAGATATGTCTGAATAGTGTAATAATATGGTGTTATTTTTAGAAGGGTCAACCTAAACTATGTATTTCAAGGTAGGTGTAGATATGTGTAAATGAGGCAAAATCTCTAAGGAAGGACACATAAATAGGTATCCAGTTTTCTCAGGGCAGCAGAATAGATGGGGATATGGAGAATATTAAGAATGTTTGCCTTACCTGCATTACTTAGATTTTTAACTTTAAAAATATAAGTAGAACCAAAAAAAATTAGTAATAAGCAGAATCAGCCCTATAAATAAGGAGAACAAACGTATGGTTGCCAGAAGGGAAGAGGGTGGGAGCAGGCAAAATGGGTGCAGGGGAGAGAGAGATACAGGCTTCCAGTTATGGAATGAATAAGTCATGGGAATAAAAGGCACAGCATAAGGAATACAGTCAGTGATAATGTAATAGTAATGTAATGGGACAGATGGTAGCTACACTAGTGGTGAATATAGCATAACATATAAACTTGTCAAAGTACTAAGTTGTACACCTGAAACTAACTTAACATTGTGTGTCAACTATACTCATAAAAGAAAATAATACTTATGGAATTTAAAACTATTTTTTTAAAAAACAGGATTTTTATAAAGCAGCAGGCGGTGATGGTTTGTTTATATCCACATCTGGGTGTAAGCAAATAAACAAAACTGTGAAAAAATCGCTTACCCTTTCTCAGATTAATAACACAGGACCCTGTGAGTGGAGATATTATAATATTTATGACCCACTGGTATAAAGAAAAATAACAAAAGTTTTCAAAAATAAAAAGTCATCATATTCCAACTTGGACAAGAACCACCTGAAAACGTCTACATTTCAGGTTTTAAATACTCTGTTCTCAGAGTGAATTCTGAAAAGTGACAGATTTTCTCAAATACTGCACAATTTAAATACAATTTACTTACAATTTAATTACAGGAGAGTACTGTTTCTTCGAATCTGGGCAATCAGAAAGCTCACATGATGAGCTTTCTTCTCTACTCTGCTTTTTGAAAATGAAACCAATAAGAAGGTGAAATCAAGGAACTCTTTCAACAACACCTTTCAGGTTCTGTCCTAGGGTCAGTCCAGATGACACCTAATTTCTTACACTGTTAGCAATTATAGTATCATATGCTGATAACTGAGGTTTATAACAAAGGCAGGTTCCTAATGTGTCTTTGTAAATTTCAAAGAAAGTAAAATTGTAGGTGGTATGTCGTGTTGCTTACTGTGGGTGTGGGTGTGTGTGTGTGTGTGTGTGTGTGTGTGTGTGTGTGTGTTTAGATTTTATTTATTTGAGAGCAAGAGAGAGAGACTATGAGCGGAGGGAGGGACAGAAGGCAAGGAAAAAGCAGACTTCCCACTGAGCAGGGAGCCCAACTCGGGGCTTGATCCTAGGACCCCAAGATCATTACCAAAGCCAAAGACAGACACTTAACCAACTGACTGAGCCACCCAGGCACCCCTTGCTTACTGTGTGTTTGAAAATTATGATTCAAATGCCTCTCAGGTACCCACAAAAATCAGCAATAGCATCTCCAAATAAAAAATTGTGGGAAGGGGGTGCCTAGGTGGCTCAGTGGGTTAAAGCCTCTGCCTTAGGCTCAGGCCTTGATCCCAGCTTCCTGGGATCGAGCCTTATATCGGGTTCTGTGCTCAGCGGTGAGCCTGCTTCCCTTTCGCTCTCTCTGCCTGCCTCTCTGCCTACTTGTGATCTCTGTCTGTCAAATAAATAATAAATAAAATCTTTTTTAAAAAATTGTGGGAGGAAAGACCTGTGCAGCGTGTTTCCAGATATCAAATGTGGACCAGCCACATATGTAAATGACTACCATCCTGGCAGCATGATTCTAGAGCATTATGACAGGGAGTCTTCCCGGCCAGGGACCTGTAAGGGATTGCATGGGGCTCAAGGGTGAGAGGAGGGCTCACTTGCCTCCAGCCAGCCATGTCTTTCTTAAGCTCCCATTTGGTTTCCTCAGTTTCCAGACAATTAGAGAGGCAGCATCTAATCCCGTACAGCATATGCCACATCCTTCCCAGTTCTGATGCACCCCAGTTCTAATAGACACCTTCAGTCTCTATCAGCAGGTTGGAAGCATGCTCAACCCTGCAGGGCTAGCCATTTATTCCACCCTCCTACCCACTGTGGCTCTTCTGATTCCCAGTTCTTCCCAAAGTTCTACTGGCGTATGCATGGAACACTCTTTGTTCAAGGGGCTGACGTGGCTTAGGCCTTCTGCCTCAATGTCGTTTTCCTGCATCTCTCAGGCAAACTGGTTTCTAAGCATGAGTAATACATTCTCCTTTTTCCTTCAGTCTCCCCTCAAATGGTGCCTATACCAGGTGATAGCTGACATTCGTGCTTCACTCTCTTTTTATGGGGCAAGTGTAGCTGGCTTCAGCTTCAGTAGCCTGGAATGTCACAGCTCTCACAGTTGGAGAAATGCTGAGTCCCAGCTCCTGTGGCTACTGACACCATGGCTACCTAACAACTGGCTGGTTGTTTTCAGTCTATCTCTTTCAGAAAATGGCTTTTGTCTCTTCTTCACTTTTATTTTTCTAAATTGTTGCCTTTGATGTTCAGACCATCTCAAATTAATATCAAAACCCTGACTTATTCAAGCCAAAAATTATCTACAGCTGTCCTTTTCTACTAGTTTTTGTAAGAACATTTAAATCACTTTGTATTTTATGCTCTGTCTTAATTCCTGTTTTGTCTTCTAATTTGCTAATTACTGAATCACTGTCTAAAACACATTATTCAATGTGTTTTTTGTTTCAGTGAACATATATTTAATAACAAATATTTTAATGGTAAATTTTCTTATTGTCTCATTTTTGCATTCTCTGTCTTACAATTTCCCTGTTTTTCAAGTGAAAGATACATTTATCTTTTAAGCATCATTAAACATATTTTTTAAGATTTTATTTATTTGAGAGAGAAAGAAAGCATGAGGGGGGAAGAGGCAGAAAGAGAAGCAGACTCCCTGCTGAGCAGAGACCCTAATGCTGGGGTCATTACCTGAGCCGAAGGTAGATGCTTTAACTGACTGAGCCACCCAGACAATGCCTAAACATATTTATTTTTAAATCTGTTAGACTGTCCCCTAAAGTTTATTTCATCTAGAACAGCACTACACTATCTAATTGAACTTTCTACAGTGAAGAAAATGATCTGTATCTCAACTGTCCCTTTTTGTAAGCCATTAGTCACATGAGGCAGTTGAGTCCTTGGATTTTATTTGATTTTAGTTATTTAAGTTTAAATAATCCATTTAGCTAGTGGCTATGATAATAGATAACATAGATCTAGAATAAATTAAAATCTGATTTCTGTTTTGGGTATTTGGTTTCCTCATATGTTTTGAATTTTGATTTGCAGGCTCATTTTAAGTGGGAGATTGTTTGTGTGTTTTTCTCCTTTTCTATTTAGTGGTTTTCAGTACTCTCCACCAGGACACTAGTCTAGAATGATACCTTAAAGTCTTGTGGTGAAACTTTTGCTAAAGAGAGAGATGGTGAATGCTGAAAGATCTGTGTGTGGCTTGGTCAGTTGCTGGTGAGACCAAGACTTCTTCCATGGACTTTCCACCTGCTGAAAGCTATAGCCCAAGCAGCAGTTAGCAATGATACACTTTTTTACTCTATTTTCACAAGCAGAAGAGGTCCCTCCCCACCAAGCCCCTGACCTCAAGCTGTGAGTTTGGTTCCCATCCCTAGCTTCTCTAAGTGGCATTAGACCCTTTTTCCTGCCAGAGTTAGGCTACTATCTCTGCCTGCCTGCCTCCAGACTAGATGCCTAGCTGTCCTGTGGCTTCATCCCTCCTCACTGCTTTACCTTTCTGTTCATTTCTGGCCCATGGATATGTGTATCTTGTTTTTGAGTCTAACTGTGTCTTTGTAGTTTTCTATTTTTATATTGTAACTGGCATTGCTCTGTGCCTGAGCTAAGGAACAAAAAGGGGATACATCAAAGCTTAAAGCTGTCTTGGCCAGTGGGATCTCCTTTGATAATATTTCTAATCCAAACGCACAAGACTTTTTCACTCCTACATTCGCCAAGTATTTAATCACATATATGAAAAAATACAGTATGATAGACTCTCATTAAATATTTGTTGAATAAATATATGAAATATTAAATATAAAGAAAAATATTAGTAAAATCCCACAGCTTTCAATAAAACCCTTCTATGTTATCCTAAAAGGATGATACAGGGTATTCAAACTGTCTTCTACTGAGCCACACGGGCCCACAGAATTAAGGCAAGCCCATAATTTATATCCAAAACTAGATGCTTTTGAGAGTGAAAGAGAATGTTCTTAATAATTACCCCAGAATAGCAGGCTCACACTGAGACTATGCCAAGCAAACCAGAAGGAGTGGTTACTTTATCCCATGGCTAATTTACTGGTGTTTAGTTTCATGAGACCCCCATATACAGTCCAGTGTCATCTTCCTTTTGCTCACTGCTCTTTTGATATTCCAGGTTAGGGACCACAGCAGTGAGTTTATACCCTCTTTCTCTGGCCCCATTCTTCCCTTCTTCTCCAAAAAGAGTCAATCTTTTAAAAACTTCAGTGTCCAAAGTAGGGAACTAAAATCATTTTTCTGAGTCTCTCCGTCTCTTACTACTGCCCCCAAATCACTGAAGTAATCCATTCTCTACAACATTCGGATAAAACCCCACACATTCAGATTCCTCTTAGCACTCTCCTTAACAACCCTCATGGGTCTTGGTTCCTTTCAACAAAGCCATCATCATTCCCAGTGGTCTGCTCTAAACCATCTGTGACCTTGACCAGCCCTTGCCTGATCCAGTTCATTTAGTCATTTAACAACATGTCAGCCATTCTCCTCCAAGACCAGTTGGCTCTAATTCTAAAAGTGGCAGTTAAGCTATGGTGCTGCAAAGCAATATACCTGGTGTTGAGGTTATCTACTACTATGTAACCAACCAGTCTAAAACTTGGCACCTTCAGACAATAACCATTTTATTACATCTCATGATTTAATAGGCCAGGAAGTAGAGGGCAGACATCAGCTGGGTGATTCTTCTGCTGCATGTAGCACATAGACTGTGAATGTTTGGTGGTATTCAGCTGGCAGGTGAGTTGGTCTGGAAGACGTAGGACAATTTTGCTTACATATCTTGGCAGGAACAGCTGAAAGGCTGAACTCAGCTGACACTGCCTGTCAATTGGAGTACCCACAGCACAAGCTCTCTATCCTGCACAGCAGTCTCAGGGCAGTGGGTTTTCTTACATACAAGCTCAAGTTTCCCGGTGAGACTGTCCCAAGATAAGGCAAAGGATGCAAAGCTTCTTATGACCCAGATTTGGAGGTCCCAGGAATCACTTAAATTGCATTCTGTTGGTTAAGCAAGTCACCAAGGCAGACTCAGATTTAATGGGAAGGAAACTATACTCCCCCTCTCAGTGGGAGGAATAGCAGAAAATTTGTGGTCATCTTGAACTTACTACACTTGGCTTTTTAATGATCCTAAAAGGGACTCCCAATCCCTGGGGATAAAAATTTGTTTATAAAAAATAAAAATTTAAAAAAAAAAAAAAAAAAAAATTTAAAAGGGACTCCCAGATGTGATCCACATATTCCTACCTGTATTAGCCTAGGTTTTAGCCCAAGTCATGATCTCATGGGTCATAGGATCAAGCCCTTTGTTGGGCTCCATGCTCAGCAGGCAGTCTGCTGGAAGATTCTCTCGCTCTGCCTGCCCCTCCCCCACTTGTGTGCTGCTTTTTCTGTCTCTCCCTCAAATAAATAAATGTTTTAAAAATAATAATAATTCACCTGCTCTAGACAGTTTTATGTAGTGAGACTCAAGAGATAATGAGTAGATCACTGATAAAAAATATGGATTAAAATTTCCCAAAAACCTTATTTATAAAAGTGTTTTTAGAAGCAGATCAATGGTGAGTATATATATGGGTTTGAGTGACCTCATCAGTGATTCCATTAACTCCATAAAAAAACAGTTAAAACACCATGGAGTACTCAGGTGTATAAACAGTGTGTCACATGTATTTACTCCCTGAATAAGCCACTGACTAATGTGATTTTACTGAGTCCCCACTTTCCTGACTTGTATGGAACTTAATAGAATTACTTCTAGCCAGTTCATTCTGTTTGCCAAATTATTTTTATTGGCTCCTTTTATGGAATGGCTGATCATCTTTGGGAGAAGCTACATGGAAATTTTAATGTAATGTATTTGGGGGGGTTGGCAATAGGGTGATTTTGAATGTTTCATTTTTTTCACCTTTTTATATTAATATGTAATGTATTATTTGTTTCAGGGGTACAGGTCTGAATGTAATGTTGATAGCGTGTTATACTAAAATGAATGCGACATTTTAGTCTCATGAAAGTGACAGAAGATGTGCTAATAAAATTTCAAAACAACTTCCCAATCTAAGATATATGCTCATTGGCTAAAAGAAATAGATTCTGGCTATAGTTGTAAATTTTGCCCTTGAAACCCAAAGAATTTTAGTTAGAGCTTCTCTCAGATCAGTAAACCAAGCAGACTGTAAATCAAGAAGTACAAATCAATAATCTGCTGAAATTTGTTGAACACAGATAATCACTTCAGTTCCACAGCAAGCAATTTCAGGAAAGCTAAATGGAGAATTTTGCTGCTGTGGCATGAAAGTCAGAAAAGTGCTTAATGTTCTAGGCATCATCCCTCACTCATAGGTTAGGTTTGGTTCAGAATGATGGACCTAGAGGCTCTGAGATGAGAACAATTTAAGTAACATTTTAATCCAGCCCCTGGAGAAATTGGAGAATTATGTGAAATCATTGATTAGGAAATAGCAACTGTTTCTTGCCCTCATAGTCATTTGTATACCTCATACCTGAACAGCTGGATATATTAGCAGTTGTGCCCCTCACAAACAAATGTGTATGCAGAGCAGTTCGTGAAGGTTGGACCTCTCTCCCTAAACTGATTATTCCTAGTTCTTCCAAAACTGTTCTACAATAGATTAGCAGTGTGACGATACACTAATTTAGCAAAACCCTGCTGCATCTAAAGTGCCAGGAAATTTAAAAAAAAAAAAGAAAAGAAAAGAAAAACTTAAGCTCTTCCCCACCCAGAGAACATTTCTACCCAGAACCAAGAAGTCAGACTAAATTTGATGTGGCTTAGTTATTTATAAAAAGCATCTGATGCCATTCAAATGGATTGTGTTCTCCAGGGTGGGTACATAGAAGTTCTTTATGTAAAAAGTGTTTGCTAAAATCTACTTGTAGTGAGTGCATTTGCAGCAGCCCTAATCCCTGTGATCATGGCTATTCCTTTATATTAGGAGAAATCACATGAAACACACCAGTCTCTACTGTATGATCACACATCTCTGGGGAGAAGGTACTGAGTGCTTACATGTAGTAGAGCTGCTGGTGCTGAGGTGACAGTAATAATACCTAATACTCCAGGATGCTCAGTACTCTCTGCTAAATGCTTTACATATATTAACTCATTTAATTTCCACAAAAACCAGAGAGTTGCTGAAACTTTTACTGATGAAATCTAGGATTTACATCCTGATTATAGAGAACAGAGTACACAGCATATGGCAGAACAAGGTTGGCCATAACCGGAGTTTTTGGGCTTAGTGATGGGATACAGAGATCATTATTTTATTCCATGTATTTTTATGTAGGTTTTAAAATTTCACTGTAATAAAAGGCAAAACAAAAACTATGAGATATGGATACTATTATCCAAGGATAGGAAATCTTGCCCAAGTTCACACAACTCCAAAGTCTATGCATCTGGCTGCTCTACCCATGGTTCTGAAACTGTACCAGAACTCCTCAGAACGCAGCAGTGAACTAGCTGGGGTGCTGCAGGATATTTTAAATTGTGGATGGAAGCACAACAATACTCCACATCTGTCAGATACCATCTGAACTGCTAGCTCAAATTCAGTTTCCACATTAGAATGGACTGCATTCCTATGATAATACCTTTGTGAAGCTGGTTTTTCATCACTTGTAAAAAGCAAGTTCCGTGTGAAAAATCATGGAACAAGAACTGAGGGTACTGGTATGGAATCTGATTCTGAGGTTTGAAAAGTTACACAGTCCATAATACATGCACAAATCCTATTAGTAAATAATTCTGGTACTAAAGAATAAAATTAAAATATTTTTCTTTCAATGGATGTGTATTTCTTTTCAAATGGCTAGTGAGCTGTAAGAAATAAATAGTTTTTAAGTTTTTGCTAAGTGCACTGTGAGCCAGTTTGGGAAGTCCTTACACTATACTATAATGCCTAAGATGTAAAAGCTGATAAATGGTGCATCTAAATGCCTGTCCCCTATGCTAGCTCAGCCTCCTTCTTAAAAGCAAGACGGTTTCATTCACTTACCCATTCAACTAATACCTAATATTTACCAGGTGCTGTGCTAGACATGGAGGATTCATCAGTGAATAAGACAGACAGAAATCACTGCCCTAGTGCTTTTCTGTTGATGAGGAAAACAGATAATAATCAGAATAACAACCAATAAACATACATTATACTAGATTGCGATAAGTGCTAAGAAGGGGACAGTAGCAGGCCAGGGGGATAGGAAATGTGATAGGGTATGGAGGAGATAAAATTTTAGACAAGGTGACCAGGGAAGATCTTACTAAGATAACAGTTTGGTAAAAACCTGAAAGAGGTAAGAGAACCATTAGCCACTTCGTTGTCTCTTAACAAGTTATAATAATAATAATGATAATAATAATAATAATAATAAAAAACAACTAATTCAGAAACAGAACTCTGAGGTTGTACAACAAATAGAAAATGAGGGGCGCCTGGGTGGCTCAGTTAAAGTGGCTGCCTTTGGCTTTGGTCATGATCCTGGGGTCCTGGGATTGAGCCCCACATCGGGATCCTTGTTCAGTGGAGAGCGTGCTTCTCCCTCTCTCTCTGCCTGCTGCTCTGCCTACTTGTGCTCTCTCTCTCTGTCAAATAAATAAATAAAATCTTAAAAAAATATAAAATGAGAACCTAGCCTGTATCAAATAAAGTAATTAATAGAAAAAGAAAAGAAAAATGGTGTAGAACTTTTCTTCTTTGTGTATTACCTCACTTCACTGTTTTCAGTGGATCCCAAACTTAGATGAGGGAGCAAAGGTAATAATCAGACCAGCTCAATACTGTACCTCAGTTACAATGGAAAATGAAGAAGGCCCAGAGATTTTGTGCAAATAAGTCCTACTATTATGATTTGAGATGCTAAGTGACATTAGCTAAAATGCTTAGGTGTTTTAAATGGGACCTATATTATACTAACACCAGCTGTTCATATGATAACAACTTAGCAATATTTTGCTTTTATATAGAGATGTTTTACAAAGATGAAAGTGAAGGGCCATAAGGGGTTATTTTTTTCTTGAACCATGAGTAACATACAGAAGTCAGTACTGAAAATGTTGATAGCAATTAGAACCATCAGTCAAAACAAGCAGTGGGATGTTTTCCTTCTGGTACCCTAAAGAAGCCTTGTAAATGGAAATATCAGAAGAAACAAAGTTTAAATTACCGCCACTGAATTTTTTTTTTATGGGACAGCTGCAAACTTCATGGAGCTGTGGAATTTCCCTGAGCCTTGCCTGAGAGAAAATTGCAGATTTGTTGATTATAAGCTCTCTGGATGTCCTATGTTCCTGAGCTTATTGTCTCACTTCTGTGTCCTTAATGAAACCATCAAACTCACAGGATAGGTTTCCTGAAGGGATCTGGAGCTATTCCAGCTTCTTTGCTTTCCATCTTGGCCTTTATCAGTCCTGGACTCTTGGCAAGATACAGACTCAGATTATCTCTTTACCTCCTCCTCCCTTTCCCAAAGAGTTTGTAGTTAATCCCTCTGTAAATCATCTCTTGTTAAAACCATTTCATAAAGCAGGATCTGCAATGGTTCCCAACCCTGACCATGCATCTGAATCCCCCCAGGAGCTCAATAACAACATAAATCTGGGTTTAGTACATTTGGGATGAAGTCTATGAATCTGTATGTTTAACAAGTGCCTCAGATGATTTTGTTAGAAAACGCTTCATGGGAATCTTAAAGGATGAGTAGAAGTTTACCAGAATGGCAAAGGGAAGAAGAGAATTCCTTTACACATGGATATAAAATGCCATAATGTGTAAGTATGGACAAGGGTGAGGGGTAGTTGAAGGAAGTACAGATTCTCAAACTGTGCTCCCAAAACGTTCTCGTATGGGGAGGAAACTGTTTTATAAATATTAGGGCTCTAGTAAGACTTCTTCTAATAAGGGTTTCACTGCTAAGCTGACCTCCAGTTCTGCTGTTTCAACCTTACCAGGTGTTAGGTTCCTTGTCCAGTCTTCTTTGGGTCCAGTGTGGTTTTGGATTGGTCTCTGGTTTTCCTTGATCCTCCCATGGCTATCTCTTATTTGTTCTTGCTTTGACACTAATTGTCAGCATAAGGGAGAGAAACAACATGGCTGGAACTTGTAGCTCAGATGCTTATAAAATACATCAGGCAATAGCAACCCACCCCAAAGTGCTCTGCAATATGCAGTGACTTTGTGTGGCTTTTTTTTTTTTAAGATTTTATTTATTTATTTGAGAGAGAGACAGTAAGAGAGAGCATGAGCAAGAAGAAGGTCAGAGGGAGAAGCAGACTCCCCGTGGGGCTGGGAGCCCGATGCGGGACTCGATCCCGGAACTCCAAGATCACGACCTGAGCCGAAGGCAGTCGTCCAACCAACTGAGCCACCCAGTCGTCCCGCTTTGTGTGGCTTTTAGCTTGCCCATTATGGGAACCCTGAAGATAGTTACATTATCAGGTTTTTCTCAAACCTCAATGTCTTCCTTCCTTTGCTCAGACTGAAGCCCTAGTCACAGTTCCCCTTTATAGAATTCTAAATTTATTATCAATTTTGTCAAACAAAGCTCTGGATTTGAGATAGGTGACACTCGACTTCCAGTTCTAGTTCATATGTCACTTACTTGCTTAAGCTCAGCCAAATAACCTGGCCAAATGAGACCTTCTCTACCTCTCCATTTCCTTCTATAGAATAGTATTGTAACATGCTTTAGTTTTTGCAGCCAGGAGTAACAGATGAGATCTTATATGAATGGAGCTTTGAGAAAAGGGATACAAATGTAGTACTATTTCTTAAGAACAAAAGTGATAGAACCTTGTATAATTCAACCTTCAAAGACAAATTGCTTTTTCTGAGAATCAATTTACCAGGAGGCACCTTTCAGAAGTATTAATTCTCATGGATAGTGTTTATACCTAGACCGTCTGCCATTTATCAAAGGATCTGGCCCCAGCTTTCTTCAACACCGAATCCACTGATGGAGCCAGTCATGCCACCTTTTGGATTCCTGTTGCAGTTAGTACTTCCCTCCATGAAAGCATCTATCATTCTCCTCAAGGGCAGAAACCTTCTTCGTACCTGCCCTCAAGCCTAACACAGGGCCTGGCACATAGTAAGCCCTTAACAAATGTTGGCTATTGAATGAATGAGTCTGGACACTGTCCAGCCTTGGATTAGATGCACTTCAGGCTAGCACAATACACATTCCTGAAATGGATTTTAAGGATGGATTTTAAGGATTCATCTTGCCAACTTCCTATCCAGGAAGCTAGCCAAAGCCAACTCTCAAGCTCCTAATAAATTTGGACCCCTTATTTTTAGTTCCTTCTTACGAAGGATATTGAGTGGTTTCACTGGCTAACTCATCAAGCATGAACATCCTTTATGCAGTTGAAGTTCATTTCCATTTCCTCCACTTAAAAGAAATGGGAGGAGAATATACCCACATCTATATAGGAATATGTAGGAGTTTTTTACATAATTGAAAACTCCTTGTATCACAGAGTCTGGTCTAGTTTAGGTTGGAAGCAGGGGCCATCATCTCAATTGGAGTACAGTTGAAGAACTAAGAAATTGTCAATTTGAATTTTAGAATTACTTCCAGTAGCAGCTAGTAACATGGAAATCAGCTTCAGTGCACTGAAGGGGAGATGCTGCAGATTGGAACACTGCCATCCTCTTGGCAAAGACAGATCAGACTAGTATGCTGAAGATCTTGGATTTCTTATGTCTGAATATTACTGTTCTGCTCTCTGGTGTTTAGTCCTCTCTACCTTATTTGATGTGACTTGAATGAATTTAATTTACCAGAAGTGCTTTTTTGGCTAATGAGCATTTGTATTTCTCCTCTTTACAAAACTATGGACATCTTTGGCCAGAAGGAAAGTGATAGTATTAAGTGTACGGAAGAAAATTTTATTGTCCAGTAAAAATCTTCCAGTGCTAGAGCTATTTTGACCTGATAGCAACATGGCTCTAAAATTCTTTGAATTTCTCAGAAGAATGTGGTAATAAAAAGTGAAACCACCATTTTTATGTTATTTGTTTTACTTTTTTTTTAAAGTTCAATTTAGAGTTTGAGAAGCTAAGGGAAACTATGAAATCATGAAAGCACACACCATTATGTCACAGATCCATCACTACATGATGATTCATCTCAAGATGTTTTCTCTACTTCCTTCAAATATGATTCTTTCCAGACAATATCATTTAAATACTGGTATAAGGATTATTTCTGGAGATGGGACATTTGCTTCCTGTGATAATTCTCTTATAATCTATTTAATATCCATATAGCAGTATTGAGATGTATTTTATTGGTTTGCTGATTTTTTTAATCTTCTATCACTATTGATAGAAACTAATTAAAATTAGATTCACATCAGCTTTTATTAAATGACTGCTACCAAGGTGGTGATGTTCAGGAAATGAAAGGCTAGTCCATTCCCTTTAACAATGTTGGCAGATTCACAATTGGGATAATTTCAGATTTATGAGATTTCAAGCATCCATATGTCCTTACTATTTCCTGAGGAATTCTTTTTAAAGAAATGAGTGTATGTACCATTTCTAATGAAAGCAGAATAGGGTACACTCCTCATCTAAAATCAATTGACCAACACTAGTAGTATTACTAGTGGGCTAAAGCATTTGGGGTTTATGAAGTTAATTAAAGGCTGTTTTCAGCTACTCCCCACTATATGCTTTTGTAACAGCAAATTATGGGGAAATGATGAATTTAGATAAAACTTGGGATACTAAGGTCACATACTGGCATATAGATCATAAATACTTTTCTCATGTTCGTTTCATAGGAAGGACAAGTTTAGGGATTGGTGTAAGTTATCTGAAAATTTTGATGGAAGAACTAGGCAGTTTGCTCCTTACCCTGAGAATCCTAGCATTTAAGATCTTGAAGCAGCCTTTTAAGAGTAACTCCCCTGGAGGGGAGGGATGAAGAAGTGGTCCCCAAGAGCTCTGTTTCCATACCTGCTTGCCGTTGTCTAGCCTAGTGATCCTGGGCCCATTAACCCCTGGGCCCAGTTTCCTTATCTGTAATGGAGTTGGTGATAACACGTACACCTGCCTGGAACATTGTAAGCCTGAAATGAAATCTCCTGAAAGCATTTTATGAACTATTAAGGCCAGTGTCAGGGTCAATTGTTATTATTACTATTACCTAGAAACCCCATCCCCACCCCCACTTTTCCCATGAAGAGCACAAATATGCAGTGACTTACCCAGGAGCATTCTTCCTATCCCCAAGAAACACTGAAAGAACCAGAGAGAGATAAGTTCAGTGCTAGGGTCACCACTGGCTACTGGCAACTTAGTTGTACTACTTTGCCTCATCCCCTACAGGTAGACAAATAACTATAGGCTAGAAGGAATGCTATTGGATAAGCATACCAGCCATGCTGCTGGGTTCACTAAAGAAGAGAAAACCACATAGTGTGGGTTGCACAGTTCAACAAGACCCCCCAACACAAACATAGCCAACAAAGGGTAATGGAGCTATTTATAGGAGAACAACCTCTCTTACTACAGTGAAAGCAGAGTGTTCCGAGACTAAGAGGAGTTTTTCTCCAGACTATCTCTTCAAAATTCTCCCTTATTTTCATTGCTGTTGCTTCTAGCATGTCTAATGTCTAAGTGTTTATTCACCCTTAACACTCTGGTTCAAACATTAACAAAAGTCCCTTCTTTTCTTGGCTTTCTCTTAGTCACGTTTAAATTTTCAAAACAATTTTACTAAGTAC
Source organism: Mellivora capensis (assembly GCA_004024625.1). Taxonomy (NCBI): domain Eukaryota; kingdom Metazoa; phylum Chordata; class Mammalia; order Carnivora; family Mustelidae; genus Mellivora; species Mellivora capensis. The sequence goes on along the minus strand of PISX010005381.1, from coordinate 45,513 downwards.
TAAAGGCAGGCAAAGAAAAAAAAAACAGCCAAAGAAATAACAGAAACCTCAAAACCATCAAAACAGTGAAATTGGGATTTAAATCTCGAAGTATCTGTTCCCAAAACCCTTGGGTTTTTCTGAGTTCATTAAGTGTAAGACAACCATCACATTGTTAAAACAGAAATTACACACAAGGAAGCAAGGTGCTTTAGAATTCTCTCATGGGGATTTATATTTACATACAAAGTGCATGAAAAATCTGATGCACAAAGAAGTCACATTTCTGAGAAAACAGCTTTCTCATTTGTTGGGAAGAAAAATGGAGAGTATGAACCAGTAAAAATTATGGACCCCTGGTGATATCTACTATCCCCACTTTCTTGGCGGGAGTGTGGTGCTAGCCTCAGATATTGGATCAAGACAATAGGAAAGACCCAGTCTAAGCTCAAACTCTCAGATCCTCTTGGTCTCTAAAGGGGGTCAAAACAATATCAGGCTAGCAGTAGCTTTTTCTTAAATGCATGCAGACACACTAATAATGCTCATTAAGCATATAGCTCACTCGAATTTAATTTAGAGTGTTTCATTTGTGTCCCTGTATAGTTGCTGGGACAGATGTGTGCATGGCTTGGGCATACTTCTCTCTGCATGAGACAGATGTCAGGATATTGGGCCATGCTGGAAAAATGCCAGTATATTTATTAGTGGCAATACATTGTCAGCCTCCTTTCCACCAGGAAGGATTTTCATTTTTGTAGTTAAATGCCAGTCCCAGGTCAGAAAAAGAAAGATTTTGAGAGAGGTAGGAGAAGACAGAAGCAGGATAAAGGTGGAAAAGAAAATAGAAAGTGATCAAGAGGCTGAAGAAAGAGGGAAAGCTTTGGGTCAGTCGTTTCCTATAACTAAAATGGTTTAGGTGATTTATGATGATTCACACACAGGACTGGAATTCTCCTGAGGCGTGGAAAGACGTTAAAAATTATGTGGGGCTCTGGCTCCACCCTAAGCTGCTACTTCTTAAGGCCCAGGAACCTGTATATTTTTAAGCTCCCCAGCGGTATAGTAGACCATGAGCCAGCCCCAAGAGGCACTGGCTGAGTTAATCTCTAAGGTTTTTTTCTAGTCTTAAGAATCCTTGCTTATAAGAAGGGAGAGGGGAAGAAAAAAAAAAGAGTTGTACAGGTAAACTCACAGGGCAGGACTGGTGTATCCATGTTGCTTTATCCTGGGGAAGCTGCCCTCTTGGTAAAGGCTGATAGGATACAGGATCACAGGAGGCGAGGGAAGGATGTTTGATGTTGGTGTTGATATCTTTTCTATTGTTGGAGTTATTTCATCAACAGTGACACATCCCTGACTAATGAAAGTATTTTATCCCCACCTTGTAAGTCTCAAATGTTTTGATCTCTTTGATGTCTTTTTCCATCTAACCTGTAAAGATGCTCTAAGCTCAAGCTTTCCCCACTGGACCATACCACTAGTGAATCAGAATAGGTAGAAAGGAAGTGTCAGCCCCCTGACTTTAGTCCCTCTTCTCTGCCCCTGGGCACTGAAACCTCTTTCCCCATTTATCTCCCTCTTGGAGAATATTCTTATGAGTAGGTTTCAGCAAGTAATTCTCCAGCTCTGGCAGAGGAACCAGGTAGTTCATTCCAACCAGAGGCCTAGGAAGAATGTTCCCCCCATCACTCCCACCATTCCACACTAAACCTTGTCAAGAATTCCTCACAACTTACAAAAACTCTACAAAATGTCTGGAAAACAGAGGAGTCCCCTCAATCCCAAAATAACTATTTCCATTTTATATAATTTCTTGATGAATTTTCATATTCATATTTTACATAGAGCACTTATGATTTTCATGGGACCTTTTCCGTTATAACAGTTTTTCTCATTGCTGTATAGTCTTGATAATGATCTTTGTAAAAGCTGCAGAATTCTCCATCTAGCAAAAGTATGACTTTATCAAATACTTACATAGTGCTTCCCGTGTACCAGGTACATAGATACTATAACAAATATTAATTCATCCTCATGATATTTATAAGTATACTCATTTCGCACTCCTAACAACTCTATTATGCTCATGTTATAGATGGGGAAGTCAAGGCTGAGAGAGGTTAGATAACCTGCCCAAGGTCCCACAGTAAATGAGCAATAAAGATAAGCATATGTTCATCTGGGCTTATAACTACTATGTATCGCTGACATTTTATTTAATTATTTTTCTACTGTTTAACATTTAAGTTGCTTATAATTTTTATAAAATAACTGCAAAGAACATCCTATCATTCATGGCTCCTTCATTCTTTTTTTTTTAAATATTTTATTTATTTATTTGACAGACAGAAATCACAAGTAGGCAGAGAGGCAGGCACAGAGAGAGGGGGAGACAGGCTCCCTGCCGAGCAGAGAGCCCGATACGGGGCTCGATCCCAGGACCCTGGGATCATGACCTGAGCCGAAGGCAGAGGCTTTAACCCGCTGAGCCACCCAGGTGCCCCCATTCTTTTGGATTATTTGTTTAGACTAGGTGTCCAGGGTCTCCTGGGTGGTTCAGTCAGTTGGTTTCGGCTCAGGTCATGATATCCAGCTCATGAGATCAAGCCCCGCTTCACGTTCCACACTCAGTGGGAGTCTAATTGAGATTCTCTCACTCTGCCCCTCCTACTCTCGTTCTCGCTCACTCTCTCACACTTAAATAAATAAATAAATAAATCTTTTAAAAAAAGGAAAGGAAAAAGAAAAAAAGAATATATTTTAAAAAAGAAAAAGAAGAATAGATTTCCGGAAAAGCTGCATATTCCACTCCCTGTTTTGACCTGAAGGACAGAGGTGGCCATCTTACACAAATTCCTACTGAGGAAAAAGTGAACTGTGGAGAGAAAGGATACTTTCTTGCAAGGCTGTTAGTGCTTGATTCATGGCCAGTGTAATCTAGGAACAATAAAGGGAAATTATAAAACTTTCAGTTTAGTGAAGGTGAAGGCTTTGTATACTAGGAGATGTTCTGCAGCCTGGTGTTGCTCAGTGCCTCCTGGGTGACCTGGTATCCATAAAGCCACTCTTAAAAGAATCTAATTACCTTTGTTTCAGTGAGGGAAATAAAAATGGAATAACTCTTCAGCAGCAAATAGATTAACCAACCAGTTGATGAGTTTAGTCTTTCTTCTTAAATATGGCTGTTTTGACATCTTGTAGACAGAAGTTGAGTTAGAGGTCTAGCCCAATTCTCTAGAATTTCTGCATAGATGGAGATGGGGTTGGCAATCTTTTTGGAAGGAGGTGCTAGGGGGACTTGTCTTGAAGCTACATTTGCATAGCAGGAGTGGCTATTTCCTTCTGCAGGACATTTGTTTAGGGAATAGCTTGAAGTGGATGAACTCGTGGAATCTATGCCCAACTCCTGCAAATATGCTCTGAGCTCAAGTCTTGCCCATTAGACCACACCACTAGTGAATCAGAATAGGTCCATCAACTTATGTTTAAGTTTGACATTAGACTAAATCCGTCAGTGATCTCAGTGGATCATAGGGCATTTCTTTTATTTTCTCATTTATGTTTCAGGCACACAGTTCTTCTTTGCCTAGGATGATACCATAAACAGTAAAAACTGAAAATGATTCCCATCCCCCTAGGCCAACATACATCTTCAACCTGACTACACACACACACACACACACACACACACACACACTTCTCCTGGACCATCCTAATGTTAACAATCATACATCTGTTCCCCATTCTCCTTAATTAGAAATGTAATTACCATATCCCTTTAGCACATTTTCTTAATGGTCTTCCTATCACAGAGAAGTGACAAATCTGAAAACCAGAAATAAGAAAGGTGGAATGTCAGAGTTAGAAGAAAACAGGAATAGTTGATTTTTCACCCCAAAATTCCGGGAAATTGCAATGAGCCAGTGAGGCCTGAGTAAAACATGTCAATGTCATAGTTAAAATCCACAGGCTACTTCACAGGCCCATGTCTTCCCTTGCTCCATAGCTTACTGTATCAAGCTGCTGAAAACTTCAAAAGTGTTGAGAAGATAAAGAATGTGGAAGGGGTTTTGGCAGGGGTGGGGAAGAGGTAAAAGGTTGGTCCTGATATCTTTTAAGAATATAAACAGCTAAGTAAATCAGACCTGAAAGAGAGTGACTAATGTCCAGGAGCTGTATGCAGTATACCTGATGTTGCCTGGCAACCTATAGCCAGTTCTGGAACAACAGAATCCCAGGCAAAGAAGGAATTTGGAGATGTGTCCAGAAGAGCGAATTTAACTGCCCCCCCTTTACCACCCATTTGCTAACCATGGATAGAATTGGGTAAGGGACTGTTTTAAAATGAACCCAACAAAAAAATAAAATAAAATGTACCCAAGATACAGAAATGACTGTCCTGAGGGAAAAAGTTTATACTCACAGATCCCTAGGTACAAGAGACACAGCATGACATGACATACAAGGCCACACAGGGAAACACTGAGGTCGGTCAGAAGACAGAGCAAGGGGAAACGTGGGTGAGAGTCTTTATTGTGGTTTTCATGGGAAAGAATGGATGAGGCGGGGTAAGCAGGATAGACAAGTTTAGGACTGGCTAGTTTAAATCATTTTAGTGGGCTCTGGCCTGTAGAGGTGGTTCCTAGTTGCCTAGTACCTGGCCCTGGGGTGTTTGGAGCAGAGGGATAGTGTCCTGTACTGTAAGGGCCTGATAAGGGGAGGTAAGTGGGGGTACAGATTTAGTATTTGTTGGTCTACGTATCAAAGGCAGACTCACAGGCAACATTACTATATCTAAGAATTAGTTATTCCTGGGAGGCGCAGCCCTTTCTCATGTCTGCAAGGCTCCAAATGCCACAGCATAAGCATACAGCAAATATAGTTAATACAGACCCAGTGAACACATACAAGCAAAGGATCTATTGTCTGTTTTGTAATGTAAGAGGTGTCTGTGTTTCAGCCGTTGGTTTTCCCAGAGCATATAAGAAACTTTAAACAGCAACATTAGGAAGATCTCCTGTTCCCTGTCCCTTTAATGGCCAAGTACACAGTAAACAAGACTACATTCAGTTCTAATGCCAAGCAAGGTACCTCAAGAAAAACCATTCTTCTTTCAAGATTTGCCCTTAGGACCTAAAAAGCATGGAAATATTTCATGCAATAGCAGGATGCAATCCATAAGACACAGGCTTAAAAGGATAACTCCAAGTAGTACAAGACTCATATCTGGTCATTTTGATTGTCTCAACACAGTAAAGTGGAAGATGCATTTTTTTCCACAGCTCACCTGGCTCATTTAATCAGAGTTCAAGCATGAAGTATGTCATTTCTCTATCGTGCACAGTAAGCATTGCTAAAAAGCTTTATCTGGGAATACTATATTATGCCATTGTTGATTAGTTTCATTAATGAGAATAAACATTTGCAGAGCCTTTCATGTTTGTAAAATGGTTTACAAGCACTGGCAGGCTCACTTGTTAATAATTACTTTGGGGGATTCTTAACAATACATATTTAGGGGATAAAAGTAATGGTTCTGATGGGATTAGGGGAAAAGACAAGTAATAGAAAGCATTTAGCACAGTTATTTTCAGTTCCATAGTCTCTTCCTAGCCAGCACTAACCATCATTTTCATTGCATTTGGTATTATAGTATTATAATATATATTAGGAATTATATATATTAATTATAATATAATTATAATATTCCTAATATTCAAAACCTAGCATAATTACACAAAAAAATATGGTAAAACCTTATTTTAAGGTTAACATTATCTATTCTTTCTCATTGCCCTTTGGTGTCTTGATTTGCATATAGCATGGATACAAATGAGGAAACACTCTGGTGAGTACCTACCGTGGGGTAGGAAACCTGGCTCCCTGCTTTTGCTGTGATGGATGACCCAAAAACTTCACTACGTTTCTAGGCCTCAGTGTCTTATCAGTTGTAAAATGACTGAGGAAAGGAGGGTACAGTGGAAGCAAGGGATTACATTCAGTGAATCCATGATCTTGTCACTTTCATTGTCTGAAACTTAAATGTGTGGTTTCAGGTGCGCCTCTGTTTATTAGCTTACTGAAACTCAAACCAACACATTAGTGGGACCACAGGAACATGCATGGATGTACACATAAACACCTTACCTAACTTTACATACTGAGACATTTATATCCTTTTTGACTGGAGACATATTCCAAAACCACTCACTAAAAAATGTAGTATTTTTATGAACCTTCTGAATTTTCTAAGCTACATTTATTCTTTTTATTTTTTTAAGATTTTTTTTATTCATTTGAGAGAGAAAGTGAGTGAGCAAATGAGAGAGCATAAGTGGCATAGGGAGAGAGAGGAGAAGCAGCCTCCCCACTGAGCAGAGAGCCCAATGTAGGGCTCAATCCCAGGACCCTGGGATCATGACCTGAGCCAAAGGCAGATGCTTAATCAACTGAGCCACCCAGGCACCCCTCTAAGATATAAGCTACATTTAATATTATAGTGTTTTCACTGGGTGTTATATAAGACTGATGAATTACTGACTTCTACCTCCAAAACTAGTAATACATTCTATGTTAATTGAGTTTAAATCTTAAAGATTAAATAAATAAAACAAATCAGCCAACTAGTTAACAAACAAAATAAATGTTATGGCGTTTCTACTTTAATCTTTAAGTAATATTGACCCTCGAGTCAGCATTCTACTGTGATATTTGGGTATCCTGGAGCACCCCTACACATGTGTCCTGCCTGCCCTCAAGAATGAGAAGTTCTCTTGAAAAGTTCTGCTGGTAGAGGCTGAAATGGTCCAGGAAATGTGATCAGAACCAGGGGCTGATTTGATAATAAAGCTATTCTATGGGAAATTTTCCCATGACACTTATCTTCAATTTTATAATATAACTTTAATTGTAGAAATAGATTTTTCTTTATAGCCAACAATGAGGGCAACTATCTCAAGAATAATCACCATATATATTTATACATTATTTAGAGTTGTCATTTTGAAAACACTTTTAGATACATTTTAATAGTAAGCACCATTTTTGGAGGATGTACATGCTATATATTCTGCCTGTCTTACATCAGCCATGTCAGTCAGGGTCCTCTCAGAGAACAAATGGCACTCACAGGGCGTTAGTGGACAAGTTTTAGACTTTTCAGAAGAGATGTTTCATAATAATGACAAATTTTACAGACAATGAACTTTATTAAGATTTGCCAAAAGCTCTTTCTTTGGTGCCTTCCTAAACATTTCACTGTGTGGAAAGTTGGTATAATTTAAACTAATTTGCCGAGTCAGTATACTTCTGAAAATAACTTCCTCGTATCCCTCTCCTAAAATCAAGAGACTTAAGCACTAATACAATCTGTTCATTTTTTATTCATTACTTATTCATTATTCAGTTTTAACAAAACATGAAAACCTTAGTCATTAAAAATGACATATCCCCCTAAATTGAATACTGTTAATTTACTAACCCAAGATTGATTTATGAAGATAAATCACATGTAATTATGTGACAGTTCACTTTGGAAGACTTGACTGAAATCATGGTGAAATATCAAGGAAATCCAATTTTAATTGATTACTTTGTTGTGGGTTTTTTGTTTTATCTATTGGAAATACAAATGGTTATATAGTAATGTGGTTGCTGTTTACTTTCTGCCTAAGCAGGAAATTTGAGCTTCTTTCTTTTAATGTAGTTTCTGACTTTATGACTATTTGTGGCTCAGTGCTTTGCTTTGCTACATAAGCCAACACTGTCATGTGGTAGCTATTGCTTTCAGTAAATCTCATGATATGAGATCCAGCCTCATTAAATCATTCCACCATATTTCTGCCATTCCATCATCTTTTAAGCCCAAACCTGCAATATGGGATAATTACCAACTTTACTGGCTGTTGTGGTTATTAAATAGAACCATGTAAGAAAAGCAACCACCATAATGCCTACTACATATTTCCTGACTCAATTCGTCATCTTTTCTGCATGTGCCATAAAAGGGCTGTGGTCATCTCAACTCTAAAGCACTGGTTAGGGGCGCCTGGGTGGCTCAGTGGGTTAAAGCCTCTGCCTTTGGCTCAGGTCATGGTCCCAAGGTCCTGGGATCAAGCCCCACATCGGGCTCTCTGCTCAGCAGGGACCCTGCTTCCCTTCCTCTCTCTCTGCCTCTCTGCCTACTTGTGATCTCTGTCTGTCAAATAAGCAAATAAATAAAGTCTTTATTAAAAAAAATAAAGCAAGCACTGGTTAACATCCTGATTCTGCCATGATCAGGCAAAAATGGTCTAACAGTGCCTTATCTATTACATTTGCCTTCTGAACTTGGATATCCTAACTTTGTAAACAGATTTATTGAAATATAAATTACATTCTGTAAAATTCACCCATTAAAGGTTTGAAGTTCAATGATTTTCATAAATGTGTGCAGTTGTATAGCCATCACCTAGAACAGTTATAGAACATTTCCATCACCCCAGAAAGTTTCCTCATGCCCATTTGCAGCACCTTGCTTTCACCTCTAGCCCTAGGCACCACTAATCTTTCTTTCTCTATAAATTTACATTTTCTAGACATTCTTACAAATGTAATTGTCCAATACATGTAGTCTTTTGTATCTGGCTTCTTCACCATGCATGTTTTTGAGATTCATTCATGTTGTAGCATCCTATTGGAGTTCCTCAAAGAAGCAGAACCAATAAGATAAAAATATTTAAAAAGATATTTATTAAGAGGCACTGGCTCATGTGATTAAGTGCAGCTAGAAGCCCAGGAAAGCTGTGGTGCAATTCTGGTACAAATCTCAAGGCCTGAGAACCAGGGAGCCAATAGTGTAAATCAAGGTCTGAGTCCAAGGGCCTAAGAACCCGGAATGCCAACATCTGCAGGCAGGCAAAATGGATATTTCAGGCAATCAGACAACAGATTTGCTTTTCCTCTGCCTTTTCGTTCTCTTCAGGCCCTCAAAGGATTGGATGATGCTCATGACAAATTGGTGAGGGCGATCTTCCTTACTCAACCTACTGATTCTAATGCTAATCTCTTCCAGAAATACCCTCACTGACAGATCCAGAAATAATGTTTTACCAGCTGTCTGGTAAAGTTTATACATAACTTAAGTCAAGTTTATACATAAAATTAACTATCACAAGGATGTATCAATATTTCATTCTTTTTAATTGCTAAATAATATTTCATCATATAGATATGCCACATTTTGTTTATTCACCAGTTGATGGAAATTTGGATTGTGCCAGTTTCTGCCTATTAAGAACAATGATGCAGTGAACATTCATGTGCATGTCTTTGAACATTCATGTGCACGGACATATTTTCATTTCTCTTGGGTAGATTCTTCAGAGTGAAATTGCAGGGTTATATGATAAGTTTGTTTAGAGTTTAACTCTAAAACTGCCAAGTTATTTTCCAAATTGGCTTTACCATTTTACACTCCCACTAGCAATATATGAATACTCCAATTCCTCTACACCCTCATCAATGCTTGTATTGTCTTTTTTGTTATAGTCATTCTAGTAGACATGAACTGATACTCATTATGGTTTTAATTTGCCTTTTCCTAATGACTAATAATATTAAGTATCTTTCTGTATCCTTACTTACCATATATTAAGTGAAAAGTCTCCTTTGGTGAAATGTCTATTCAGAACTTATGCCCATTTTTTAATTGGATTGTTTTCTTCCTACTAAATTTTTTTGTTTGTTTGTTTTGTTTTGTTTTCTTATATTTTTAATAGGTTTAGTTCTTCCAAAGTTCAAATAATGTTATCAAATTAGACTCTTTAATCAAAATATGTTATACAAATCTATTCACATGTGCCCCAATAGTGGTTCTTTTTTTTTTTTTTAATTTTATTTTCCCAGTGTTCCAAGATTCATTGATTATGCACCACACCCAATGCTCCATGCAATACGTGCCCTCCTTAATACCTACCACCAGGCTCACCCATCCCCCAACCTCTCCCTTCCCAAACCCTCAGTTTGTTTCTCAGAGTCCACAGTCTCTCATGGTTCATCTTCCCCTCTGATTTCCCCCAATTTTTGAGAACTCTCTGCCTAACCCAAAGTCATAAAGTTTTTCTCCTATATTTTCTTCTAGAAATCTTACAGTTTAATTCTTACATTTAGGTTTGTGTGTCATGGTGAGTTGATTTTTGTGACAGTATGAGATAAATATCTAATTTCATTATTTTTGCATGTGGCTATCTGATTATCCCAGCACCATTTGTTGAAAATACTTTCCTCTCTCCCATTGCATTGTCTTGATACTTTTATCAAAAATCAATTTACTGGCGTGCCTGGGTGTCTCAATTGGTTAAACATCCAACTCTTGATTTTGGCTTAGGTCATGATCTCAGGGTTGTGAGATTGAGCCCCTCACCAGGCTCTGTACTGGTCATGGAGCCTGCTTAAGATTCTCTCTCTCCCTCTCCTTCTGCCCCTTTCCACTCCCACTTGCTCTTTCTCAAAAAACAGAAAAAATAGTTTGCCATAAGGATTTTATTCTGCCCTCAGGTCTCTTCCATTGATCTATAGGTCTATCCTTGTGCCCTTACCACATTCTTTTTTTTTTTTTTTACTTTTTTTTTTTAAGATTTTATTTATTTATTTGACAGAGATCACAAGAAGGCAGAGAGGCAAGCAGAGAGAGAGAGGGGGAAGCAGGCTCCCCGCTGAGCAGAGAGCCTGATGCGGGACTCTATCCCAAGACCCTGAGATCATGACCTGAGCTGAAGGCAGAGGCTTTAACCCACTGAGCCACCCAGGCGCCCCTTTTTTTTACTTTTTATTTGAATTTCAGTTAGTTAACATACAGTGTTATCTTAGTTTCCGGTGTGCAATATAGTGAGTGATACAGCAATTCCAAACATCACCCAGTGCTCATCACAAGTGCACTCCGTAATCCCCGTTACCTATTTCACCTATTACCCCCAAGGCCCCTTCCCCTCAGGTAACCATCAGTTTGGTCTTTATAGTTAAGAGTCTGTTTCTTGGTTTGCCTCTTTTTTTCTCCAAGCCTTTGCTCATTTGTTTCTTGAATTCCACATATGAGTGAAATCATATGGTATTTATATTTCTCTGACTCTGTTACTTCACTCAGATTTATACTCTCTAGTTCCATCTATGCTGTTTCAAATGGCAAGATTTCTTTTTTATGGCTGAATAATATTCCATTGTACATACATACCACATCTTCTTTATCCATTCATTAGTTAAACTTGGGCTGCTTCTGTATCTTGGCTATTGTAAATAAGTTTCTATAAACATGGGTGGATATATCCCTTTGAATAAGTGTTTTTGTACCACATTGTCCTAATTACTGTGAATTTATAGTAAACTGTGCGATCAGGTAGTGTAGTCCTCCAACATTGTTCTTTTCCAGAATTGTTTTGGCTTTTCTAGGCCCTTAGCATTTCCATATAAATTCTAGTATCTGCTTGTCAATTTCTACTAAAAAACCTATTAGGATTTTGATAGGAATTTCATTGAATTTATAGGTCACTTTGAGAGAATTGACCTCTCAACATAATTGAATGTGATTTTAAAACAACAAAAAGTTGTTTTTTGTAAATAACCTCAAACTTATAGAAAATTTTTAAGAATAGTACAAAAAACACATAAATCCATTATGCACACTCATTGAATGTTAACATTTTGCCTATTTGCTTTAACATCTGAAAAGAAATTGCATATATCATCCCCTTCACCTCTAAATACCTTAGTGTGCATTTCCTAAGGATTACATTCTCTTGCATAACCATAATAAGGATACCACCTTCACTAGATTTAATTGTACAACACTTTCCTCTGAATTATCTGTATTCCAACTTTACCAATTAGAATGTGCTTCATAGCATTTTTTTCTCCTAAACAGAATTCAATCTGGAATCACATAATCCGTTCTCTTGTCATGTTTCTCTCCCTAATCTGTATCACTTCCTTGGCCTTTCTTTGTCTTTTATAACATTGACAGTTTTGAAAATTCATTTTCAAAAAACAGCCAAAAACTTCATAAAATGTTTATAGTTTTGAAAGTAACTTAAAAATTATTTTAAAATACATTTTAAGATACATGTTCTTTGTTTTTTCTTTGCCTCATGTTTCCTCCTGATTACATTCATATCATGTTTTCCAAGTTGGAATGCCACTTAAGTGATGGCATGTCCTCAGAGCAACACATCTGGAAGCACATGATATCTGATGTCCATTTGTCTCTTATTGATATTAATTTCATCACCCAATCAAGGTGGTGTCCAGTTTCTCCACTGTATAACTACCATTTTCTCCTTACAGTTAATAAGTCCCCTTTCATTTTGGACCACATTTTAGATTTTTTCAGGGTTCCTGGCATGGAGAAGAACTGCTCCTCCACTTGCAGCACTGTTAAGTAATTGCCACCTTGTGTAAAGCGAACATTAAAACATGAGGGCCTTTTTAATGTGTATTTAAGGCTTTTCTCTAATGCATGGATGATTCAAATTAAAGAAAGCTACTACCAATTATATGACCATTTTCTTATCCACTGTAATCTAATATAAGATTAACTCCTTTCCGCTGTTCTATTAATATCTCCAGTCAAAGACTTGCCTGATTTGATCCCTACCATGCCTATTCATGAATAAATGGATGGAGCTGTGTTTCTGTAGGAATTTTTAAGGTTTTTTTTTCCTAGTCCATCAAATCAAGATAAACAGCTCAAAAGAAAAGAAATGGCTCAGACTTTATTGGAAAGAGTAATACTTAAAGAAAAAAAATTTTAATAACTTGGGAAAATAAAAAGGTTGATGACAAATCTGAAGCATGTGCCATGTCTCGTCAGTATCTCAGCATTCAGTTAATAAGAAAGGATGACAGCCTTGCTATTAAATCATGTAGATGCTAATTGAAGGCACAATCAAATAGGAGCATCAGTTGCTTTCAAAACACTTTCAAATTATTAGTCAGTGATGTAACACAGTTTCTAGACCTATTTCTAATTCATAAACTGATATATCTCCTAGGAACGTGCATGCACTGCAAAGGAATGGTTATATTCCTTGGTTATAATAATAATTATATGGTTATATATTATATAACTGGTTTTCATGGAGAGCATCATTCTCAAAGTCACTTTTGAGTGACTTCACATCTGAAGATGTAAGCATCCCTCACATATATCATAGCCAAGGTCACCAGAGAGCTTCTGCATATTAAAACCATTTCTCCATCTGGTCCTATTGAGGTCTAGGGCTGGTGGGGATCTTCTAGTGCTTTATAGCATGGAATCTGTCCTGGTGTTAGAGGATGAATTAGGCTTTGCCTAAAAGTATATGAGGCAAGGACAGATGGCGTAAGTTTAAGATTTGAAATGCCCCCCCCAAAAAAAAGATTTGAAATGCCCCAGTTCTTAGAAATGGCTCAACCTAACCCCCAAAGCTCATTCCTATCAATACATCTCTCTGGGAGAATAATAATGGCAGTGACATCTTGGATTTGCATAGTCCTCTGCCCTTGCAAATCACAACTGAAAATATCTCCTTTGAAGCAGTAGAACCAAATGCCTTGGTTCAAGTCTTGGCATCACCATCTCATGACTGTATAATCTTAAAGTTGTTTAACCTTGTGGTGTCTCAGTTTCTCCATCTGTAATGGTGGTTCCCTACTCATAGGTGGTTGTAGGAACTAAATGAGATAATTTTGATCAAGTGCTTAGAACAATGCCTGGCACACAGTAATACTTAATGCAGGTTATCATCATCATCCTAACATCCTACGGAAGAAGGTAAAGGCATAGATTAATATCCTGTTCTGATGGATGAAGAGTCAGAAGTCAGCAGTTTAATGACTTGCCTATGATCACACAGTAATTGATGGGGGACCTAAAACAAAAAGAAGGCAGTCTGATCTTTAAAGGTTAAGTCTATAGGGAGGGTCTCTTCTTCCTCTAATCTTCTGAGCATTTCATCACATTAAATTTTTTTTTTAAAGATTTTGTTTAGGGGTGCCTGGGTGGCTCAGTGGGTTAAGCCTCTGCCTTTGGCTCGGGTCATGGTCTTAGGGTCCTGGGATCTCTGCTCAGCAGGGAGCCTTGCTTCTCTTCCTCTCTCTCTGCCTGCCTCTCTGCCTACTTGTGATCTTTGTCTGTCAAATAAATAAATAAATAAATCTTTAAAGATTTTGTTTATTTGAGATAATGAGAGAAAGAGAGAACACAAGCAGGGGAAGGAGTAAAGGGAGAGGGAGAAGGAGGCTCTCCACTGAGCAGGTAATACCATGCAGTGCTGGATCCTAGGATTCTGGGATCATGACCTGAACCAAAGGCAGATGCTTTCACTGACTGAGCCAACAGGTGCCCCATTTTAATGGTTTTGAAGCATAGGAAACCTGAGGACCTCACCTGGATGTACAGAATAAAATTAGACCAAACTGCATATCCACAGAAATACTCAGTCCCTTACCCAAGCTCCCAGGCCTACCAGAGTTTGGATCTGTAGTAGCTGCCAGACACAGATTCATTGAGGAACCAGTCAAGATGAAGGCAGGAACAACACAACCCCCACTGTTCCTGCCCCTTCCAGGCTCCCAGCTACCCCAGCAGGAAATCTCACTGACATGCTAGTTCTACCAAGCCAATAGCCACAGTGACATTAGCAAATGTAGATAGTTAGGTCCCCCTCAGAAATAAAGACCAAAGAAATATCTGAGAGTTGGATTTTTAACTTCAGATCTCTAGGAAATTAAATTTGATCCTACTTTGACAGTGGGCACTGTCAAATAGATAGAAGCACCTTTTTGCAAAATCATTTTCCTTTTTATATTGCACATTAACATTAGAAAAAAAAGAATACATCATTGAATGAACACTGGTATTATTCAGTGATAAAGAGATAAAAAGCATACACACATAGTCTACAGTTTTAGCTAGCACCTATTCTCAAAGTAGACCTCCTTACTACTAAGATCCGGGGACAGCTTAAAGCCCTGCAGCTTTTCCTGAAACATGCACAAATGACAAAAAGAAAAGAGAATAATAAAAAGGCAAACACTGCTTCTAATAATCAACTATTCTGGAGTTCCTATTTCATTAGGTGTTTCATTAATCATGCAAAACAGGAAGAATAAAAGGAAATACACATATGAGTAAGGGGGATAAAAGGACTTTAAAAATAAAAAGAGAAATATGCTCCTCACATTCTTAAAAAAAAAGAAGATTGGGAGAAATGTACCAAAGGGTTGAGCGATTCCTTTGAGTGGTGAGATTGTGGATGTTCAGTCTGTTTTTCTTTCTGTCTATAGGTATCCTCTGTATTTATTATAATGTATTTTACAATAGAAATTGAAGGAGGCTCACTTTTAAAATATTTTTAAAAGAAAATTGGTATCCATTGGGTCCCAGTTGTAAAGGAATACAATTCATCTGTAGCATCATGATTTAGGGAGCTATGTGGTCACTAGGTTTCTTTCCATCCCAGGGAGCCTGTGCTTTATGAGTGCAGCCACTGTGCCTGGTACTCAACAAGTGGAATTCTGGATCTTGCCATTACAAGGACAGGTGTGGATATAAAAACAGGTGTGAATATCTTTTCTGTTTGGATAAATCTTATCCGTGCCTCTGGAATATTTTGAGAATGAATCCAAGTATCAGATCCCTCCTGTTACCCAAAGAGAGCTCAGCTAACAAGATCCCCAAAGACCTGAATAAGACCCAACATGGGCATACATGGCCGTCAGTTCACAGTATGCAAGACCAAGGGACAAATCAAAAAGACAGGGTCTTGGGGAGATGCAACCAAAAGCCAGAAGACTTTCCAGGTGAGTTGGCACAGAGCAGGAAAAGCTGGGTAGCAAGCCGAAAGACAGAGCCCAGGTAACTAAGGCCCTCATGGATCACGTTGTGGATAGAGAAAGTTCCCTGTGTAGGAAAAGGAATGCCACTGAAAATGCTAGTGTGGCCTGGATGGGATGGTTTTTAAGCCCCTTTCAGCTTCTCAGAATGAAGATTTATTTAAATGTGAACTACACTATGTCATTATGAGTGACTGAAAAGCATTCCAAGTTCCTGGACTGGCAGGCATTCTCTATGTTTCTACAGCCCTATTATTGCCCATCTAAATCTGACAATAGGGAAATTGAAAGGGATTCCTATCCCCAAAGAAGACATGCATTGCTGTTACCATATTACTATAATGGCTTTTTTAAAATGTATGCCATTCCCTTGATAAAAGATGCTTGACATGCTCCTGGTAAATATGCTGAGCTTTAACACCTTTACTAAAGAAGCAATAAACATTATCTCAGCAGGAGGAAAAGAAAGATTTTTGCCAGATCTTAAAGATCTTGGCAGATATCAATACTATGATTTTTATAAGAAATTAGATTCTCCAAATTGTGGGTAATGGATTTACAGATTGCCCAGATGGCTTAGTGAATAACAGATTGGAAACAAAACAAATTATAGGCAGGAACACAAACACCAAACCAAATTTTGAAAATAAGTGGAGTAAAAATCTGAAGAGCATTAACAAATAGTAATTATTTGTAACCTTTAAGGTCATCTTGGTTAAAGATATAATTTGGTGTGGATACCCCAAATAACAACTGAAAAAGGTTTTTTTCAACATGGTTCAATCATACCAGCTATTAACTGAGTGCCTTCTACGTGCCAGATACCATTCTAGAAGTTAGGGACACAGCAGCAAACAAGACAAATCAAGTCCCTGCCCTCATGGAGCTGACATTCTAGTAGGGAAGGACTAATAAAACAGGAATAAATAAATGAAATATATGGTACATGAGATGGAAGTACATACAATGAAGCAATCTAAAGCCAAAACAGGGAATAGATATATCAAGGATGGTGCTTCAACTTGGAAAGGGAAGAAATGATTTCCAGAGTGGGAAGCAGGAGGCTTCAGCAAGTCCTTTCACTCTGATCACTGTACCTCTACCTATCATGTAAAACAGACTGTGTATGTCACGAACAAGCTCTTATAGGTCTGGTCTGTGGCAGTGCTTTGATGACACAAGGAAAAGTAAGAAACAGATTGAATTTCAAACTTAGTGATTCACCAAGTAGTGTTCTTTTGTGCCAGTGACACAAAGCCACAAATTGCCCAGAGGGAGGCTTCTGCTTGGGGTGGGTGCTCCGGGAAGTCACCAGTGGTCCTTTCCACTCCTGTGGTAATATGTGGGAGGAGAAAAACAGGGATAACTGCATCTTGAAGATCGTACAGACTTTTATAATTTCATCTTTAACCTTTTTTCTTAGAATTCACCACCTGCTAGGCCCTGTCATTTTTCAAGCCCCTTTTATAGGTTAGGGAATTTAAAAATAAAGATTAAGTAATTTGCTCAAGTTCATATAGTCCGTTGCAGTTCAAGGATTTAAACCCAGATTTCTCTGATTCCAGAATCTATAATCTCCACTATACCTGGCCACATTCTTATAAGTGCCTCATTCCTCACCTAAAAATCTTTCCCATTTATGATGCACTCAACAAAAACCAGAATGTGGGACACTATACTGGACAAATTACCTGCTTTTTTTAGGAAACAAACTGCAAACAAAAAGAGAGAGAGAGAGAGAACATGGGAAATTACTTATAAATTAGAAGTGATTTAAGAGACAACCAGTTTCAACAATGAATGCTGGGACACTGAAAAGAAATAAAATAAAATAAAATGGAATGAAAAAAAAGAGACAACCAGTTTCAATATTTAGACCTTATTTGGATCCTGATTTGAACAAACTATTTGAAATTAATATATGAAAGAGATTCAAGAATTTGAACACTAACGGAGTTTGATAATATTAAAGAATTATTTTTATTTTTTTAGGTGTTAAAGTACTGTGGTTCTGTTTCTTTAAAAAGAGTTATTTTAGAGGTTCATACGTAACATTTTTCCAGAGGAAATGATCCAATGTCTGGGATTAACTTCAGAATAATGTGTTGGAGAGCATGTAAATAAACAAAATTGACCATATGTTAATCACTGTTATACCTGGGTCATAGAACTTTTTATTCTATTTTCTCCAGTTTTGTATATGCTTTAAGTTTTCCAAAATAGAAAGTAAAACCAAACCAAACATCCTAGGATGGTGAATGTGGAATTGGTTGCACTGACTACCTATCACTGTCTTTAGTGCTATCTTCTCCATTAGACAGGGGACAAGAAGCAAATCTAATGGTCAAAGGCCATATGCCACTGCCTGTTGCTGCCTTGGTTTATAGAGCTGGCTTAGACATTGGACTTTCTGCCCATGCTAGAATCTCCTGTTTGGAGTCTGCAGCTTTTATGCAAGCAGCCCCATAGACCATCTCACCCAAGGAACCCAGGAGGCACAATGACACAATGGGGCGAAAAAAAAGACCCTTAGAATCAGAATGCCCTTCATTGGAAGTTTGGCCTCATCCTTTAGTAGCCACCTAACATTGAGCAAAACCATTCACCTTGCTGAGCCTAAGGGAGTTGTGCTGAACAAACAGAACAGCATAAACCTAATGGAAAAGCATAAACCCTAAAGATCCCTCCCAAGAATCTGGGCCCTTAAATATACCAATCAGCTGAGATACAACAGTGAATCAGAAGAAGTGGTCTTTATAACAAGAGTGACTGACATTTTTATAGATCATCTCTCTTTTCCAACTGGACTATGTGCTCTGAAAGGAGGAACCATACCTTGTGTTTGTGTGTGTGTGTGTGTGTGTGTGTGTGTGTGTGTGTTCCCAGCATAGTGAGGTAGGAAGAACATGGACTCGGAATCAGTTTCCTGGGTTCAAATTCTGACTGTGCTGCTTACTAACTGTGGAGCCTTTGTAAATGTTTTAACCTCCTTATCTGGGAAATGGCAATGATAATGCCCACTAAGAAGATTTAATGAAAGAAGACGTTCAGGTGCTAAGCTTATAGCTGGGGCTCAGAAAATATTAGTTTCCCATCACCCTCAGGTACTCTCTTGATGCTTCTGAATGAATTAATTAACTAGGTGTTTCTCTGGAATGTGCGTGCCTCAGAAATAAGTCACCAGGTTTTCACTGGACAAAGGCACCTGGTTGGATTCCTCAGGCTCTGTACCTGAGTGTGGACTATTCACCCAGAAGAAGGGTGGCTTTGTCTGTCTTGTGCAAAGCTGCCAAATGGGCTATCAGTGTCCGTGCTCAAAAGAAAAATGAGTTACCTAGAGAAAGGAATTTGTTTTTATAATGCATGACACATAGTAGTGCCAAGAGTCAAGAGGAAAAGTTAACTCCCAATTGATGTTGTCAGAACACTGGGCCTTCTTGGAAGCCAACCACATTTTTAGACCATGTTAAAATTTCTTCGTGGTTGATTCAGTACTCTAGCCTAGGCATCATAGTATCAAGGTTATTATGAAGAAAAAAGTATGAAAATGCCACTTTCCAAAAGGGCTGTCTGACTGAGATGGCCACTCTGGGCCTGGCTGCATTCAGGACTCATTTCCCCGAGGCCACCCTCAAGTCACAGCTCTGCATGCTCAGCTTCTTACTGATGTCAGGTGAATCTTCAGTCGTGTTAGGAGTCCCTTCCGGCAAGCATCCATGAGCAGAAAGATCCAAGGGCTATTGCTTCCTTTGAAGTATCTGAAGAGGTTCTGGCTTTCCAGAGTGGCGTCAAGATCATTACGGTTGGGGTGAGTATTTATACTTTCTCTGTCCCTGTCACAGTCTTGTTATTACATCCCAGAAGCTCAAGACTGCAGAGGCTCCGTGATTCCACTTTTCTGAAAGAAAAGAGCAGAAACAAGGACCGTTTCTGTAGATGTTTTAGGGGTGAAAGTCAAAATGATTCTAAATAAAGCCTGTCAGGACAAGCTAAGGCAAGAGAAGAGCTAAGAAAATTTTGAAAAGAAGAGCAACAAGGTTCAGTGAAGGAAGGTGGTGAGCGGGAGGCACACAAAATAAGAGTGAAAAGTGAAATACCTAAAAGTAGACAATTTTTTTCCGAGTGCTTAACCAGTTGCTCTAGTACCATTTGTTGAAAACAACTTTTTCCAATACCACATTTTCAGACTAATTTTTTCATCTTTGTGGGGATTTCTATTTAGTTTCATTAACCTGTTTCTGATCCTCTTGCCAGTGTCTCACATTGGTATCTAGGAAGGCTACTAGCCTGAAGGGGTTTGGGTCTGCATTCAGAACTGAAGTTAGATGTGTGCTTTTTCAAACAGGGAAATCTTCTCTTTGTCACTCTGAATTTTGGAACCTAACACGATGAGGTCAGAAGGAACTCTTTCGGGCAGTCGTGTTCTCCTAATAAGGAATTCATTATTTGTGCCCGAGTGTAAGATTATGCTATGAACTCCCAACCACAGGGAAATAAAGGAATGTTGGAAAGAACTTTAAGCTTGTCATCTATAATTAAGAGTCTGGTAGAGATCAATGGAAGTTCCCATAATTTGATCAGTCTTTCCTTTTTTTACATTTATCACTACTGCATGAGCTCTCAATGACCTGCTTACTGCCTGGAGTCCCCAGCCAGGCTCAGCAGAATGTTTTCCTTATCACCCTGCAAGAGGCAGAGGTACTCTTTAGTTGTTTCTACCCAAGCAGGGTAAGAACAATGTTATCAGACATTTGCAAGCAGATAGCAGAGGTGGATTTCTCCTAACCTCATCCTACCCTTTTACTTCTCCTGCTATCAAACTATGTTATGGCTACAGGGTCAGTCCACCCTCAGAGAACAATAGACAGAGAAACCGGTATGTTTTTACTTAGTGTCCATTTTATAGTAGGGTTAATATAATGTAGGACTAACTCTGGATAACACTCTCTGAAGTTCTATGCCACAGGTTCCCCTAAATAATTTGGGGGCGGGGGGGAACGCCTGGGTGGCTCAGTTGGTTAAGCAGCTGCCTTCGGCTCAGGTCATGATCCCAGCATCCTCGGATCGAGTCCCACATCGGACTCCTTTCTTAGCAGGGAGTCTGCTTCTCCCTATGCCTCTGCCTGGTACTCTGTCTGCCTGTGCTCTCTCTGACAAATAAATAAATAAAATCTTTAAAAGATAATAATAATAATAATAATTTTAGGGGGGGGAGAATTGCAGGAAGGAAAAAAGGAAAAGATGGTTATAGATGATTATTCATTCCTCCCTTTCAGCCTCGCTGTGTTAAACCCATGCTTCTGTTTTAAATCTTATCATACTGTGGGGGTGTTTATTTATCTCTATATCACTCCCCCCCAACCTCTATGAGCTGCCTAAGAATGTCAGGACTATTTTAATCATTTTTGTAATGTAGTATGGTCTCAGGAATATAGTAGGTGGTAAATAGTGTTTGAGAAATTATTAAATGAATGAGTCTTGGATCTTATGTGACAATACTAGCATTTTGTTGAAAAGCCCATTCCTCTGTTCCAATCAGCGACACTGTGTGTATGGCAGGTGCAAGGGTGAAGGAAAGCATCTACTTTTAAAAAAACAACATCCCCACTGTTGCCTAATGCCTTGGAATATTTTCCAGATCTGTGGCACTAGAATCAGGGAAGGAATCTGGGAAATGAGATCGAGGCTTTTTGCTGAGAAAGATAAATATTGTTATCTAAGCAGGTGACACATTGCAACATGAGTTTATTGATGCCTAAAGCCTGTGACAGCCTGGCTGTGACTGGCAGAGCTTTGCTGGGTCTTGTCTCTGCCAGACAGGATCTCAAGACTTCACAGAAAAGCTCTAGTGAGGAGTAGGAAAATCCTGGAAGTGGCAGAAGCCTGACTTTCAATTCCTCCTTTACCCTGCAGGTTTAACTCTGAGCAGCTTTGCTGATCACATAGGAACATCCTTTGGGAGAGATTTTACTTCCCATTCCATTCCTTTACTTGTTTAGCCTCATTTTTATTTAGGTTTCTTTTAAGGTAAAGAAAAAGTTCAAATAATCCTTATCACAGCTCACAGGCACGAAGTGAAGGTCCAGAGCCCTCTATTCAGCCTTCACCCCAAACTGTACTCACAGGCAGCATCCATCTCAGAGCCATCCTAGGAATGAATGCTTA
Source organism: Mellivora capensis (assembly GCA_004024625.1). Taxonomy (NCBI): domain Eukaryota; kingdom Metazoa; phylum Chordata; class Mammalia; order Carnivora; family Mustelidae; genus Mellivora; species Mellivora capensis. The sequence continues at coordinate 23,520 of PISX010005381.1, read as the reverse complement.
ATCACAAATTAAACATACTTCTAGGCTATGATCAGGTTTTTCTAGGAGAAATGTTACAGGATAGTGTGTATTTACATCTCTCCATATATAGAAGATTAAAACTGAGGAAGATGCAATGTGGGTTCTCTAAGGAATGAGTTTCTTGTCTTTTCATCCTTTAAATCTAGCAGTTTTGCCTTTGAAAAGAAACTGTCATGATAATGTGAAAAAGGAAAGGGAGCATTAAAAATGCCATAAATACCTCCAGCTATCTGCCTACTCCAAAATGGATTGGGTATACACAATTCCCTTCATACAACTTTTTTTTTAAAAGATTTTATTTATTTATTTGACAGAGATCACAAGTAGGCAGAGAGGCAGGCAGAGAGAGGGGAAGGGAAGCAGGCTCCCCGCTGAGCAGAGAGCCCAACGTGGGGCTCCATCCCAGGGTCCTGGGATCAGGGCCTGAGCCAAAGGCAGAGGCTTTAATCCACTGAGCCACCCAGGCGCCCCCCTTCATACAACTTTTTAAGAACAAGTAAGTAACTTTACTCTAGTGTTGCTATAGTGTTTTACTCTAGTGTTGCTATAGTGGAAAGGCAGAGGTACATTTTTACATAGCTCCTCAAAGGATCCCCAGCAAGACTATGCCCCAATTATGCACAGCAGCAGTCAGCTCAGTAGCACACCCTTGGATGTTCTTTCTCTTCTTTACTTTTTAACTTTTTCCAGTCCCCTATACCTGTTTCTCTGAAATCACTGTACACAATAAACTACCTATATTTAAGCCATGTCTCAGACTAATTTGGGGAAATTAGGGTTAAAACATCCCTACTTTCCCTTCTTTGCTTCTGCTTTTTCATTCCAAAAAAAAAAAAAGAAAAAAAAATCAAATAATCTTAGAGTCAGTGGGACCTTTAGAGAATATTCATTTACATACCTTTCAGTTACAGATAAGGAAACAGAGACCCAAAGAAATTAACATACCTCTGCTATAACTTATCTTTCTGGTGAAAAAGATGAGCAAGTGGAGAATGAAGAACATGTAAAAAACAAAAGAGCATGGCAGACAGTTCCAAAATCAAGAATAAGACTTTCTTAATAGAGAAAAAAAGATGGTTAATAATCTTCGACAAAGCAGTAAAGACTATCCAATGGAAAAAAACAGTCTCTTCAACAAATGGTGTTGGGAAAATTGGACAGCCACCTGCAGAAGAATGAAACTGTACCATTTCGTTACACAATAAACAAAAATAGACTCAAAATGGATGAAAGATCTCAATGTGAAACAGGAATCCACTAAAATCCTAGAGGAGAACACAGGCAGGAACCTCTGTTATCTTGGCCGTAGCAACTTCTTGCTAGACACGTCTCCAAAGGGAAGGGAAGCAAGGGCAAAAGTGAACTATTGGTACTTCATCAAGATAAAAAGCTTTTGCACAGCAAAAGAAACAGTCGACAAAACCAAAAGACAACCAACAGAATGGGAGAAGATATTTGCAAGTGACATATCAGATGAAGGGCTAGAATCCAAAACCTATAAAGAACTTACCAAACTCAACACCCAAAGAACAAATAATCTAATCAAGAAATGGTAGAAGACATGAACAGATATTTCTCTAAAGAAGGCATCCAAATGGCCAAAGGACACATGAAAGAATATTCCACGTCACTTGGCATCAGGGTAATAAAAATCAAAACCACAGTGAAATATCACCTCACACGAGTCAGAATGGCTAAAATTAACAAGTCAAGAAATGACAGATATTGGCGAGAATGCAAAGAAAGGTGAACCCTCCTACACTGTTGAGGGTGGGAATGCAAACAGGTGCGGCCATTCTGAAAAACAGTGTGGGGTTTCCTCAAGAAGTCGAAAATAGAGCTACCCTATGACCCAGCAATCGCACTACTGGGTATTTACCCCGAAGATACAAGTGTAGTGATCCAAAAGGGCAACAGAACCCCAATGTTTATAACAGCAATGCCCACAATAGCCAAATTATGGAAAGAGTCTAGATGTCCATCAACAGGTAAATGGATAAAGAGGATGTAGTGTGTGTGTGTGTATGTATATATATATATACATACACACACAATGGAGTATCATGCAGCCATTAAAAAATGAAATCTTGCCATTTCCAATGATGTTGATGGAACTAGAGCTAACTAAGTGAGATAAGTCAATCAGAGAAAGACAATTATCATAAGATCTTACTGATATATGGAATTTGAGAAACAAAATAGAGGATCATAGGGGAGGAGAGGAAAAAAATAAAACAAGATGAAACCAGAGAGGTAGACAAACCTTAAGAGACTCCTAATCATAGGAAACAAACTGAGGTTTGCTAGAGGGGAGGGGACTGGAGGGATGTGGTAACTGGGTGATGGACATTAAGGAGGGCATGTGATGTAATGAGTACTGGATGTTTTATAAGACCAATGAATCACAGACCTGTACCTCTGAAACCAATAATATAGTATATGTTAATTAATCAAATTTAAATTTTTTTAAAAAGAGAGAGTTTAAACTTTGGCATAGCATAAAAGGAACTGGTGCCCTCCAGGAGGTGAAATAAAGAAGTAATTGTATAACTTTGTAATAAATGTTAAGTGTTTATGAATATTGAAATTTTTGAGTCAACTGCATTTTTCTGGAGAGTTTGGTTTCTTAGTAAGTCAATCCATGTATTTTCACAGGGCATCTGTCCTAACAAGGTTCCATGCTGGTGTCTGTGAGAGTAGGAGAGTAATATGAGATGGCTACCAGTAGATTGGAATCAAGAGATTGAACTTCTAGTTGTATTTTGGCCATTAATTGACTCCCTGACCTTGAGCAAGTCACTTTCTCTGTCTGGGCTGTGAGTCAGTTCCTTCTTTTAAAATGACTATCGGTCTTATGATTGTGGCATAGAATTTAACTCTTGAAGTGGTTTTGGAGCTCATCTTCATCTTGCAGGTCCAAAGAAATGAATTAAGTTTCTGAAAAGCATTGAGTCAAAAAAGATCTGGTACTATAACTTGGTCTTCCTGGTCCTCAGTCTATGGATGAGTTTTAAAATTCTTCCAATCATGAAATCTTGTCATTCCATGATGGAAGTATAAGAGAGTACTTCTTCTCTAAAGGATTGCATAATCAAATTGCGGAGATACTTAACACACATAAATAGTTATTATAAGACAGCAAATGAGGTCCTATAAGCAGGACAACAAACTCACTTCTTTAGCCATTCAGAGAAGCAAGTTGTCAGGAAAATCACTGATATTTGAGCTGACCTTTTTAAAAATGGATTGATGGTGGGGCGCCTGGGTGGCTCAGTGGGTTAAAGCCTCTGCCTTCGGCTCGGGTCATGATCCCAGGGTCCTGGGATCGAGCCCGGTGTCAGGCTCTCTGCTCAGCAGTGAGTCTGCTTCTCCCTCTCTCTCTGCCTGCCTCTCTGCCTACTTGTGACCTCTGTCAAATAAATAAATAAAATCTTTAAAAAAATAAAAATGGATTGATGGAAAAGATCATTATGGATGGAGAAAAGTAGCCAGAACAAAGTCAAGGACATGATAAGCCAGGAGGACATTAACTGAATCTGTCCAGCAGGAGTGGATGGTTAGATAGGGTTTACAAGTAATAGTCCTCAGGGCGAGGGATTTTATGGTGTCTGTCTTTCCCATTCCATGGGGCTGATCTGAGGTTATCTATCTATGGTTAGGCAATCTGATGTCAGTCTATAACAGGGGGAAGTAGAATGTGTTAACTATGACCAAGATCTCTTATAATTAATTATATGCTAATTTCTGATCTGTTCTCAAGCAGTTTTATTTTTAAATGACATTTTAAGCATAACTGATACACAGTGTCCCTGGCACCAGTGCTCGATAATTTAATTGGTAGAATAATGAAGAACAATTGACATATTTTGCCAGTAGTTCTTTGGAACAGATTGTTTAAATAAGTACAATTGTTTATAAACAGAAATGTGTGAGACCCAGCTGGCTTGATAAATTTCCTGCTTTATGTGGAAATGGTGGAAAGGTGAGAGAGAGACTAAAAGTATGTTTAGGGGGGCGCCTGGGCAGCTCAGTTAGTTAAGTGGCTGCCTTTGGCTAGGGTCATAATCCCAGGGTCCTAGAATGATCTCTGAGTCAGGCTCGCTGCTCAGCAGAGAGTCTACTTCTCTCTCCCCCTCTGCCTGCTGCTCTGTTTGCTGGTGCTCTCTCTCTGTAAAATAAATAAATAAAATCTTTAAAAAAAAAAAATGTTTAAGGATGCCTGCCTGGCTAAAGCATGTGACTCTTGATCTCAGGGTCATGAGTTCATACCCCACATTGGACATGGAGCCTATTTTATATAAATAAATAATTTTTAAAAATAAAAGTTTCATGTTTAGCATGGGTAGAGAAATTTTATTATGGCAGGACAATAGCAGTATGTAAACTTTAAAAACAAGGAAACCTCAAAACAACAAACAATAAAATAGAAATCACAAAACAGGATGAGAGAAATAAGACTTAACATTTATATCAATAAATGTAAATAAAGTCCCTATTAGATGATAAGAACTTTCACCTAAAACAAAATATAGCTGTTGTCTATTCACCTAAAACGTAATTATACAAAAGGTTCACAAACGAGGATAGAGAAAAATTGGACAAAAATAAAGCAAAAACATATTTTAAAATCACAAAAATAAGAGAGAACATAAGAGTGGCAGTTTTAATATCGGTTAAAATAAAACTTGAGGGATAAAAGTTTTGGATAGAAGGATTGTTTTATAAAAGGTGTGAATCCCAAAGAATGTATAATGTATTATAACACAAAAATATAGAGAGCAAAACTATTAGAAGACAAAAGCTGGAAAGAAACACAATTGTTATGGAAAAAATAGCACACCGTACTTAGTCTTCAATAAGTCATGAAGTAAAAAATAAATAGAATGTAAATGTGCTTAATAAGGTTAATTTGATTAAATTAACTTTGTGTCTTACAGATGATAAAATCACTTTGTATCTTACAGGTGATATAATCAAATATCCATGGATCACTTATTAAAAATTACTTTATAGTGAACAAAAAAAGCCTCACTAAATTCAAAAAAAGTAAATTTCTTTTTTTTTTTTTAAGATTTTATTTATTTATTTGACAGGGAGAGATCACGAGTAGGCAGAGGCAGGAGGGGGGTTGGTGGGAAGCAGGCTCCCTGCTGATCAGAGAGCCCAACATAGGGTCCATCCCAGGACCCTGAGATCATGACCTGAGCTGAAGGCAGAGGCTTAACCCACTGAGCCACCAAGGCACCAAAAAAAGTAAGTTTCTTCATAGTATAATAAAAGTGTTAGAAGTAAAAAAATAAAAATTTAAACCAAAATCTCACATGTATTAAAGCAATCATCCTAAAAAAAAATTAGATGTTAAAAAAAGGGAAAAGTTCAAATACAGATTAAATAGAAAATTACAGCAGTGCAAAAGCTACATGTCAAAGCTAATGGCTGAAAAGTGATTAAAAGATTTTATAGAAATAGTCATTCGTAAAGGCTGAAGGAGTATGGACTGATGATAAATTCTAAATACACAAGCAAAATGAAAATCCTTAAGGCTCAATTCAGATAAATCCATAGCCTCAAAAGTTTTCATCATTTAATAAGGAAGAATAAAGAGGGGCGCCTGGGTGGCTCAGTGGGTTAAGGCATCTGCCTTTGGCTCGGGTCATGGTCCCAGGGTCCTGGGATTGAGCCCCGCGTCGGGCTCTCTGCTCGGCGGGGAGCCTACTTCCTCCTCTCCCTCTGCCTGCCTCTCTGCCTACTGGTGATCTCTGTCTGTCAAATAAATAAATAAAATCTTTTTAAAAAAATAAGGAAGTATAAAGATAAACTGCTATGAATTCAGCTCAAAAAAAAATCAAAACAACAAAATATACTTAAAGCATGAAGAGAAAAAAAAATTTAAAGTATAATCAGAAATTACAAAAACAGTCCAATTTATGAGCATATTAAGGAGTTGATTGAAAAAAATAAGTGTGAATTTCACAAGTCTATTAAAAAAGGGAAAACAAGGGGGGAGGAGTCAAGATGGCGGAGAAGTAGCAGCTGAGACTACATCAGGTAGCAGGAGATCAGCTAGATAGCTTATCAAACCATTGTGAACACCTACAAATCCAACGGGAGATCGAAGAGAAGAACAGCAATTCTAGAAACAGAAAATTGACCACTTTCTGAAAGGCAGGACCGGCGGAGAAGTGAATCGAAAGCGACGGGAGGATAGACTGCGGAGGGAGGGGCCCGCTCCCGGCAAGCGGCGGAGCACTGGAGCACTAAATCGGGACTTTTAAAAGTCTGCTCCACTGAGGGACATCGCTCCAGAGGCTAAACCAGGGTGAAGCGCATGCGGGGTCAGCGTGGCCCCACGTCCCGCAGGGTCACAGAAGGATCGGGGGTGTCTGAGTGTCGCAGAGCTAGCAGGTATCAGAGCGGGGAAGCCGGCTACAGAGACACAGCCGAGGAGTGAGCTCTCAGCTCGGGGTTACCTTGAACCAGTAGCAGGCTGGGTGAGCTCGGAGCGCGGCCAGAGGCGAGGGAGACAGGAGTGGCTGGGGCTTTTCTCTGAGGGTGCACTGAGGAGTGGGGCCACGAACTCTTGGCTCCTCCGGGCCAGAGATTGGGAGGTCGCCATTTTCATTCCCGTCCTCCGGAACTCTACGGAAAGCGTTCAGGGAACAAAAGCTCCCGAAAGCGAACCCGAGCGGATTACTTAGCCTGGCCCCTGCTAAGGGAGGTGCAGCTCTGCCTCGGGCAAAGACACTTGAGAATCACTACAACAGGCCCTTCCCCAGAAGATCAACAAGAAATCCAGCCAAGACAAAGTTCACTTAACTAGGAGAGCAGCGGAATTCCAGAGGAGGAGAAAGCAAAGCACAGAATTCATGGCTTTCTCCCCATGATTCTTTAGTCTTGCAGTTAATTTAATTTTTTCTTTAATTTTTTTTCTTCTGCTAAATTTTTTTAAACTTTTACCCTTTTCTTTTTTAACATTTTTAACTAGTTTATCTTAATACCTTTCCAAAAAAAAATAGTAATCTTTTTTGAACCTTCATTATTATAGTCATATTTTATCCTTCATAGTATTTAACTTTATTTTTTGTATACACAAAGGGGTTTTTTTCTTCTAAAAAATTTGGGGTACAACCTCCTCTAACAGATCAAAATATACCCTAAATCTAGCTCCAGGGTTGTTCTAGTCTCCAGCCTGAGCAAATTCTCTCCACTTTCTTTTTCTTTATTCTCCCAACCAACTTACTTTATCAACTCCTTTTTTTAGAAATTTAAAAAAAAATTTTTTTTCATCTTTATAGGTATATCCCATCCCTTCATTGTGTTTACCCTTATATACGTTTTTTATTCTTTAAAATATTTGGAGGTAGTTTCTTCTAAGAGACCAAAATACCCCAAAATTAAGTGGGTGACCCTGTTCTAGTCACCAGTCTAATATATATATATATTTTTCTTTTTTATACTTTATATTTGTTTTCTTTTTAAAATTTTTTTTAATCCCCTTTTTATCTGAACTTCTTTTTATCCCCTTTCTCTCCCTCATGATTTGGGGTCTCTTCTGATTTGGTTAAAGTGCATTTTCCTGGGGTCTTTGCCACCCTTGTAGTATTTTATTTGCTCCTTCATATACTCTTATCTGGAAAAAATGACAAGGCGGAAAATCTCACCACAAAAAAAAAGAACAAGAGGCAGTACAAAAGGCTAGGGACCTAATCAATACAGACATTGGTAATATGTCAGATCTAGAGTTCAGAATGACGATTCCCAAGGTTCAAGCCAGGCTCAAAAGAGGCATGGAAGATATTAGAGAAACCCTCTCTGGAGATATAAAAGCCCTTTCTGGAGAAATAAAAGAACAAAAATCTAACCAAGTTGAAGTTAAAAAAAGCTATCAATGAGGTGCAATCAAAAATGGAGGCTCTTACTGCTAGAATAAATGAGGCAGAAGAAAGAATTAGTGATATAGAAAACCAAATGACAGAGAATAAAGAAGCTGAGCAAAAGAGGGACAAACAGCTACTGGACCACGAGGGGAGAATTCGAGAGATAAGTGACACCATAAGACGAAACAACATTAGAATATTTGGGATTACAGAAAAAGAAGAGCGAGAGAGGGGAACAGAAGGTACATTGGAGAGAATTATTGTAGAGAATTTCCCTAGTATGGCAAAGGGAACAAGCATCAAAATCCAGGAGGTGCAGAGAACCCCCCTCAAAATCAACAAGAATAGGTCCACACCCCGTCACCTAATACTAAAATTTACAAGTCTTAGCGAAAAAGAGAAAATCCTGAAAGCAGCCTGGGAAAAGAAGTCGGTAACATACAATGGTAAAAATATTAGATTGGCAGCACACTTATCCACAGAGACCTGGCAGGCCAGAAAGCTGGCATGATATATTCAGAGCACTGAACGAGAAAAACATGCAGCCAAGAATACTATATCCAGCTAGGCTATCATTGAAAATAGAAGGAGAGATCAAAAACTTCCAGGACAAACAAAAACTGAAAGAATTTGCAAACACCAAACCAGCTCTACAGGAAATATTGAAAGGGGTCCTCTAAGCAAAGAGAGAGCCTAAAAATAGTATATCAGAAAGGAACAGAGACAATATACAGTAACAGTCACCTTACAGGAAATACAATGGCACTAAGTTCATATATCTCAATAGTTACCCTGAATGTTAATGGGCTAAATGCCCCAATCAAAAGACACAGGGTATCAGAATGGATAAAAAAACAAAACCTATCAATATGTTGCCTACAAGAAACTCATTTTAGACCCGAAGACACCTCCAGATTTAATGTGAGGGGGTGGAAAACAATTTACCATGCTAATGGACATCAGAAGAAAGCTGGGGTGGCAATCCTTATATCAGACAAATTAGATTTTAACCCAAAGACTATAATAAGAGATGAGGAAGGACACTATATCAACTCAAAGGGTCTGTCCAACAGGAAGATCTAACAATTTTAAATATCTATGCCCCTAACGTGGGAGCAGCCAACTATATAAACCAGTTAATAACAAAATCAAAGAAACACATCAACAATAGTACAATAATAGTAGGGGACTTTAACACTCCCCTCACTGAAATGGACAGATCATCCAAGCAAAAGATCAACAAGGAAATAAAGGCCTTAAATGACACACTGGACCAGATGGACATCACAGATATATTGAGAACATCCCAAAGCAACAGAATACACATTCTTCTCTAGTACACATGGAACATTCACCAGAATAGATCACATCGTGGGTCATAAATCATGTCTCAACCAGTATCAAAAGATTGGGATGATTCCCTGCATATTATCAGACCACAATGCTCTGAAGCTAGAACTCAATCACAAGAGGAAATTTGGAAAGAACCCAAATACATGGAGACTAAACAGCATCCTTCTAAAAAATGAATGGGTCAACCAGGAAATTAAAGAAGAATTGAAAAAATTCATGGAAACAAATGATAATGAAAACATAACAGTTCAAAATCTGTGGGACACAGCAAAGGCAAAGGCAGTCCTGAGAGGAAAATATGTAGCGGTACAAGCCTTTCTCAAGAAACAAGAAAGGTCTCAAAAACACAATCTAACCCTACACCTAAAGGAGCTGGAGAAAGAACAAGAAAGAAATCCTAAACCCAGCAGGAGAAGAGAAATAATAAAGATCAGAGCAGAAATCAATGAAATAGAAACCAAAAAAAAACAATAGAACAAATCAATGAAACTAGGAGCTGGTTCTTTGAAAGAATTAATAAGGTTGATAAACCCCTGGCCAGACTTATCAAAAAGAAAAGAGAAAGGACCCAAATAAATAAAATCATGAATGAAAGAGGAGAGATCACAACCAATACCAAAGAAATACACACAATTATAAGAACATACTATGAGCAACTCTACGCCAACAAATTTGACAATCTGGAAAAAATGGATGCATTCCTAGAGATATATAAACTACCACAACTGAACCAGGAAGAAATAGAAAACCTGAACAGACCCATAACTAGTAAGGAGATTTAAACAGTCATCAAAAATCTCCAAACAAACAAAAGCCCAGGGCCAGACGGCTTCCCATGGGAATTCTACCAAACATTTAAAGAAGAATTAATTCCTATTCTCCTGAAACTGTTCCAAAAAATAGAAATGGAAGGAAAACTTCCAAACTTATTTTATGAGGCCAGTATCACCTTGATTCCAAAACCAGACAAGGATCCCATCAAAAAAGAGAATTACGGACCAATATCCTTGATGAACACAGATGCTAAAATTCTCACCAAAATACTAGCCAATAGGATTCAACAGTACATTAAAAGGATTATTCACCACAACCAAGTGGGATTTATTCCAGGGCTGCAGGGTTGGTTCAACATCCGCAAATCAATCAACGTGATACAACACATTAATAAAAGAAAGAACAAGAACCATATGATACTCTCAATAGATGCTGAAAAAGCATTTGACCAAGTACAGCATCCCTTCCTGATCAAACCTCTTCAAAGTGTAGTCATAGAGGGCACATACCTCAATATTATCAAAGCCATCTATGAAAAACCCACCGCAAATATCATTCTCAATGGAGAAAAACTGAAAGCTTTTTTGCTAAGGTCAGGAACACGGCAGGGATGTCCATTATCACCACTGCTATTCAACATAGTACTTGAAGTCCTAGCCTCAGCACTCAGACAACAAGAAGAAATTAAAGCCATCCAAATTGGCAAAGAAGTCAAACTCTCACTCTTTGCAGATGATATGATACTATATGTGGAAAACCCAAAAGACTCCACTCCAAAACTGCTAGAACTTGTACAGGAATTAAGTAAAGTGTCAGGATATAAAATCAATGCACAGAAATCAGTTGCATTTCTTTACACCACCACCAAGACAGAAGAAAGAGAAATTAAGGTGTCAATCCCATTTACAATTGCACCCAAAACTATAAGATACCTAGGAATAAACCTAACCAAAGAGGTTAAAAACATATTCTCAGAAAACTATAAAGTACTCATGAGAGAAATTGAGGGAGACACAAAGAAATGGAAAAATGTCCCATGCTCCTGGATTGGAAGAATAAATATTGTGAAAATGTCTATGCTACCTAAAGCAATCTACACATTTAATGCAATCCCTATCAAAATCCGACCCATTTTTTTTCAAAGAAAAAATTTATATGGAACCAGAAAAGACCTCGAATAGCCAAAGGAATATTGAAGGAATATTGAAAAAGAAAGCCAAAGTTGGTGGCATCACAATTCTGGACTTCAAACTCTATTACAAAGCTGTCATCATCAAGACAGTATGGTACTGGCACAAAAACAGACACATAGATCAGTGGAACAGAATAGAGAGACCAGAAATGGACCCTCAACTCTATGGTCAACTAATCTTTGATAAAACAGGAAAGAATGTCCAATGGAAAAAAGACAGCCTCTTCAATAAATGGTGTTGGGAAAATTGGACAGCCACATGCAAAAAAAATGAAATTGGACCATTTCCTTACACCACACACGAAAATAGAGTCGAAATGGATGAAGGACCTTAATGTGAGAAAGGAATCCATCAAAATCCTTGAGAACACAGGCAGCAACCTCTTTGACCTCAGCCGCAGCAACGTCTTCCTAGGGACATCGCCAAAGGCAAGGGAAGCAAGGGCAAAAATGAACTAATGGGATTTCATCAAGATCAAAAGCTTTTGCACAGCAAAGGAAACAGTTAAAAAAAAAAAAAACAAAAGACAACTGACAGAATGGGAGAAGATATTTGCAAATGACATATCAGATAAAGGGCTAGTGTCCAAAATCTATAAAGAACTTACCAAACTTAACACCCAAAGAACAAATAATCCAATCACGAAATGGGCAGAGGACATGAAAAGACATTTCTGCAAAGAAGACATCCAGATGGCCAACAGACACATGAAAAAGTGCTCCACATCACTCAGCGTCAGGGAAATACAAATCAAAACCACAATGAGATATCATCTCAAACCAGTCAGAATGGCTAAAATTAACAAGTCAGGAAATGACAGATGCTTTCAAGGATGCGGAGAAAGGGGAACCCTCCTACACTGTTGGAGGGAATGCAAAGTGGTGCAACCACTCTGGAAAACAGCATGGAGTTCCCCAAAAAGTTGAAAATAGAACTACCCTATGACCCAGCAATTGCACTACTGGGTATTTACCCTAAAGATACAAACGTAGTGATCCGAAGGGGCACGTGCACTCGAATGTTTATAGCAGCAATGTCTACAATAGCCAAACTATGGAAAGAACCTAGATGTCCATCCACAGATGAATGGATCAAGAAGATGTGGTATATATACACAATGGAATACTATGCAGCCATCAAAAGAAATGAAATCTTGCCATTTGCAACGACGTTGTTGGAACTAGAGGGTGTCATGCTTAGTGAAATAAGTCAATCAGAGAAAGGCAACTATCATATCTCCCTGATATGAGTAAGTGGAGATGCAACATGGTGGGTTGAGGGGGTAGGAAAAGAAGAAAAGAAGGGATTGGGAGGGAGACAAACCATAAGTGACTCTTAATCTCACAAAACAAACTGAGGGTTGCTGTGGGGAGGGGGGTTGGGAAACGGGGGTGTGGTAATGCACATTGGGGAGGGTATGTGCTATGGTGAATGCTGTGAAGTGTGTAAACCTGGCGATTCACAGACATGTACCCCTGGGGATAAAAATACATCATATGTTTATAAAAAAAATAATTTTTTTTTAAAAAGGGAAAACAAAATAAAACTCAATATGAGAAAAGTATGAACAAATTTTTAAACAAGGCTACACTTTGTATTATACTTTGTACTATGTGTATAGAGTGAAAATCTCAACAAAATTCACAATTTCTAGAAAAACACAAATAACCAAAATTACATAGGAAACTAGATATAACTATAAACATGGGAGTTATATTTAAGCCGTCAAGTTTTTTAAGTTCTTAAATTCTCAAAGAATTATCTCCAAAAAGGAGTGTTTACTGTTTTGCAAATAGATTAAAACAAAATATTTAATGAACAAATATTTCATATGCTATATAAAGTGGCCTAGATTACACAAAACATTTAAAGTTTCTCACTTTGCATTATACAACTCATGTAACCTGGTTAGCAAAAGCTAACCTGGTACCTAAAGTACATGCACACACACAAGCTTACAGAATAGTCTTGATCATAAATATAGATATAACAATCTGAAACAAAGTTTTATCAGAATCAAATAAATTCAGGTATTCAAAGAATGCCAAGATGGATTGCTTGTAAGTATCTATTAATATAGACCAATAGACCACGGGATCTAATAAGAATTGATGAATGACCATCTCAATGGTTTACAGAAAAAATATTTGATAATATTCAATAACCATTCCTTTCTTTAAAATACTCTTAGTTGACAAAGAAGGATATAACCTACCATCAGTAACTGTTATTATGTATAGTCATTCCCATTAAAACCAGGATCAAGGGGTGCCTGTGTGGCTCAGTGGGTTAAAGCCTCTGCCTTCGGCTCAGGTCATGATCCCGGCATCCTGGGATCAAGCCCTGCATCAGGCTCTCTGCTCTGCAGGGAACCTACTTTTCCCTCTCTCTCTGCCTACTTGTGATCTCTGTCTGTCAAATAAATAAATAGAATCTTTAAAAAAAAAAATACCAGCATCAAAACAAGAATGCCCACCCCATCATTGTTAGATAGCCTTATTCTAGATATTCAAATCAATGCAATAAAATGTGAAAGAAAAGAGTAACAAACTTATGGAAGAGTAATACAAAATTATTATTTATCAGAATATCATTATTTTCCCAAAAAATCCTAAATCATTAGAATGAGAGTAGATGTATACAATTACAAAGTCAACATATAAAAAAATTTATAGTTAATGATTCTATTTATGTGATGTTCAAGGACAAATAAAACTAATCTCTGGTGATAGAAGTCAGAACAATGCTTGCTCTGAGCGGGGAGCATTGCCTAAAAAGAAGTATAAAGGAAGTTTCAGGGGGTATGGAGTTGTTCTGTATCTTGATTGGAGTGCTGACTAATGGGTGTATACTTCACACTTAATATATGTAAATATTACTGTCTATAAATTGGAATCATACAATATATAGCCTTTTCAGGCTGGCTTCTTTCACTTAAAGGCATATCACGTTTTTGTGGCTTGATAACTCATTTCTTTTTATTGCTGAATATATTTGATTGTATGGATGTGCCATAGTTTCTGTATTCATTCACCTAATGAAAGGCATCTTGTTTGCTTATAGGCTTTGGCAATTGTGAATAAAGCTACTATAAGCTTTGGCGTGCAGGTTTTTATGTGGACATAGTTTTCAACTCATTGGGGTAAATTACCTAGAGAACAATTTTAGATCACATGATAAGACTTTTAGCTTTGTAAGAAACTGCCTATTTTCCCAATTATCTATACCATTTTGCATTCTCTCCAGCAATGAATGAGAGTCCCTTTTCTTTTGTCCTCACCAGCATTTGATATTATAAGTTTTTTGGACTTTAGTCATTCTAATACGTGTGTGGCAGTATCTCATTGTTTTAATTTGCATTTCCCTGATGACATTTGATGTTGAACATCTTTTTGTATCCTCATTTGCCATCTGTTTATCTTCATTGTTGAGGTATCTATTAAAATCTTTTGCCCATTTTTAAGTTGGATTGTTTTCTTATTACTGAGTTTTAAGAGTTATTTGTATATTTTAGATATAACTCTTTCATCAGGTGTGTGTAATCTTCTAGCTAATCTAGAAGATTAGCTTTCCATTATCTTTCCAGTATCTTTCTCAGGGTAGAAGTTTTTAACTTTAATGAAGTCCAACTTATCTTTTTCTTTGCTTTATAGATCCTACTTTTTGTGTTGTAACTAAAAACTCACCACCAAAGCCAAGATCACTTATTTTTCTCCTAAAATGTTTTAGTTTAAAAAATAAATAAAATAAATTAAAAATTTAAAAATTAAAAAAAAACTTTTTAGTTTTATAGTTTTGTGTTTTACATTTTGATATGACCCAATTGGAGTTAATTCTTGTGAAAGATATAAGATCAGTCTAGATTCTTTTTTTTTAAATTGCCTATGGATATCCAGTTGCTCCTGTACTGTGTGTTGAAGAAAAAACAGCCCTTTCTCCATTGAATTGTTTTTGTTCTTTTGTCAAAGATCAGTTGACTATATTTGTGTGGGTTGATTTCTAGACTCTATTCTGTTCCATTGATGAATTTGTCTTTTATCAGTACTACACTGCCTTGATTATTGTAGCTTTATAGTAAGTCAGTCAGTAAGTTGAGCAGTGTCAGTCTTTGTTCTTCAGTTTTTTTTAAATATATATATATGTATATGTCTGTGTGTGTGTATATATATATATGTATATATATAAAGAATTTATTTATTTATTTGGCAGAGAGAGAGAGAGAGATCACAAGGCAGAGAGGCATGAAGAGAGAGAGAGGGAAAGCAGACTTCCCCGCCAAGCAGAGAGTCCCATGCGGGGCTTGATCCTAGGATCCTGGGATCATGACCTGAGCTGAAGGCAGAGGCTTTAAGCCACTGAGCCACCCAGTTGCCCCCTTCTTCAGTATTCTTAAGTCTTTTGCCTCTCCATATAAATTTTATAGTTTGTCAATATCTACAAAATAACTTGCTCTGGGATTTTGACTGGGATCGTATTGAATCTATTGATCAAGTTGGGAAAAACTGATATCTTAACACATCATCTTGTGCATGAATATGTAATATCTCTCCATTTATTTAGATCTTAGATTTCTTTCATCAGAGTTTTGTAGTTTTCCTTATATGTAGATCTTTACATATTTTATTAGTTTTTTTTATTAAGTATTTCTTGGCCTGGGGGTGTTAATATAAATGGTATGGTGTTTCAAATTTCAAATTCCAATTGTTTATTTCTGATATATAGGAAAGCAATTGACTTTTATATATTAACCTTGCTTAATTAGTTACAGGATTTGTTGTTGTTGTTGTTGTTGTTGTTGTTTTGGTCTTTGTCAGCTCTGTGGGATATTCTGCATTGACAGTTCTATCATCTGCAAGCAAGTTAATTTCTTCTTTCCCAGTCTGTAACTTTTGTTTCCTTATTAGTCTCTATTGTCTCATTAGTTAGGACTTCCAGTATGATATTGAAAGGAGTGGTAAGAAGGAACATTCTTGCCTTGCTCCTGATCTGTATGCAGATTATACCTCATTAAAATAAGTTAATTAAAACTAATAGTTCTCCTGTGTTCTAGCAGTGAACATCTAGAACATAGAATGTAAGAAAAACTGTTTCCATCGTAATACAAGAAAAGCTATATTTAACCAACGGCCAAGACATAAAATAAACTACAAAATTTCACTAAAATGCATAAAAGATTTGAATGAATGGACAGAGATATCAGATTCTATCTCAAAGAAAGATTTAGTATTGCAAAGATTCCCAAAATTAGTTTGTAGCCTTAATGACATTCAAATCAAAATTCTAATAATAGAGTCTTTTATTAACCCAGAGAAATAGTCAAGTTCATTTGGTAGTATGAACAGGCAAAAGTAGTAAAGACATTTTTTAAAAATAAGAGGAATGAGGAGGGGCTTTCTCTGCCAAAAATCAAAACATGTCATAAAGTAATAGTAGTTAAAATATTACAAGTACAAAAAGTACCTGTATTATAGGTACCAAAAGTGCATATTAGAGAAGCAAACCACATAGACCAGAAACAGTCTCTAGTATACTTAAGAATTTCAAATATAATAAAGGTAACGGTCCAAAAATTGGGAAGAGGATAATTCCGTAAACATTACTGAAAAAATTAAGTATGTAAAAACAAAGAGATTCACCACACATGTTATATGAGAGTAAATTTCAAATGGATTAAGCTATTCATCCAAGGTTCCCTAGGAAACAGTCTAGTTAAGGAGATTTGCTGTGTACGAGGTTCAGTGCTGAGTCAATTAGTCTGGTGGAGCAGAGGGACAGTCAGGCTACCATACAGTCAATGCAGGGAGCTCAGCCCACACCAGGGGGGAGTTGTGGATCTGGAATGGACCTTCAAAGTGCTAGACTGAGACAAGGGCCTTTGTACCCTGATATCAACTAGACGTTGGATTTAGGGTTTACCCCAGAGGGTTGTAGTCTTGGATGAGACTACTCTCTTTAGCTGAGAGAAATTCCAGGAGAAGAATTCAGCTGTCAGCCATCAGCAGCCAACAATCCCAGCAACTGGTGGATGAGAGCCTTCATCTTAAAGACAGAATCTGAGTGGCACACAACATCCACTACATAGTGAAATGTAAAAGATGAAATTAGAAAACAAATAAAGGAAAATATTGATAAACATTCCTAAAATAGGATTGAGGAGGACTTTTTTGTGATACTTTTCTACAAAAGCTGTTGTAAAACAGCTATTGTGACAATTGGTTTTTATTGAGGTGGGGAATATAGGTGGGAAGAGAAAGCAGTAGGAAAAGCCATGGCATCAATGTAGTCCAAGTGTGACCTCATTTGCCTGCAAGACAAATGACATTTAGAGGACTGGCTTTTCCCTCCAGTGCTGCTTTTTTCAAAGCCCTGAGAAATAAAGCATGTCAGCCTTGGTTTGTGACCTGAGCTATTACTCCTATGAGACCCTCAGGATTAATTCACATGTGTATCTGGTAGGGAGGGGCTAGTTTTCAGTCACCCAAAGGGCCCTGCTTATTTCAAACTCAGCATGTTTGTAAGAAAACATGGTCTCCAGGGAATATTCCCCTACCTCTCCTTATAATTGCACATCCCTGGGTGGCCTTACCCCACTTTTGTGAGCCTGTTTTAGAAAGTCAAGGAGCTGCTAAACATCTAGCATGGTGAACTTTTTTCCAGATGTGCTCTCTCAGTGTCCCCGTGTTCTCATTTGCTACTTTGCTCTGAACCCTTGGGAAGGCTAATTGTGGTTTAAGACTATCGTGCTCTGAGAAGGAAGAAGACATCCTCAGGGTTATTAATAATTATGATAGCAGCCACCATGACCATACCGCTGTGAGAAGCACTTTCACATATCATCTCACCAAATCATCCTAAGTCTCCACTTCACAGATGAAGGAAGTGAGATTTAAAGTGACCAAGTTACCCCAAATCACACAGCTAGAAGCACTCTCCTGAGTCACCTAGATATGGATTAGGATCTGATTCCAAACACCTCACTCTTTGTACTTCCCTCTAGTTCCTCTTGGGTCCCATTCAATGAGACAGGTTATGGGGACCAACTTAATGTGCAGCTATTATGAGATCAGTGATCTCAGCCCTGGCTTCTCACAGATCCATCAGAGGACTTTCCAAAAATCCTGTCGGTTCCAATGGCAAGCAAAATTTGGAGACAATGTATTAGATGCACACAAAAATACTCTAGAATACAAAATTGGTATCTTCTTAAAAGCTAATGTTACCTCCATTCCTAAACTTTGAGATTGAATCATTGGATGATCCTTTGACTACTCTGAGACTTTTTTTACAACTTTATTTTCATATAAACCTAACAGAAATGAAAACATAGAACATAGAGGCTTCATTTGGCTTAGAAATTTTAGGTGCCGCCATACATCCTCCTATGTGGTGGGGAGTTGGAGCTCTGAACAGTTAGAAAGCCTTGGTTTAAGTTTCAGACTTACCACTTACTAGCTATGTGATTTTTTTTTTACTACCTATGTGATCTTGATCTTGATATTTCTCCTTAAACTGAAGGAAGCCAACTAGATAATTGAGCAGCAGAATGACATGCTAGGTGTTGGGGGATACCCCTTTCTAGAATACTAGAAAACTAGAGACAAAGATGTTGTTCAAGGGCTACAGGGTGCTGATAATGCTACCTTTACCCACCCACCTCAGCCTTCATGCAGTTCAGGATAAGGAGAGCAATCTGATGCTGATTTGGGCTTAAGAGTTAGAAGACCCTGTTCTTTGTAAGGGCTCCTTAAGTTGAAGCACATATATTATTAGCCATAGTTCTTCGAAAATGAAGATGTAAGATCCAAGCCTAAAAGAGCAGTGACAAAGCAAGAATCTGTTGTGACTTCAGATTTTATAAAGATCCTATCCACTGAGGAACTGGAAGTCCAGGATCCCATGCCAAGGATTGCTGTATCTGCTTCTGCTCTGTGCATTCTTCTCAACTCTAATTCAGTAAATTAGCACCTTAACCTAACTTGGAGTGGGCATATGTCCCAGCTCTATTACCTTCATGCTTCAAGATTGACAGAGAAGTACTAGGTGTGAGATTAGAATTGGGATTAAGGTGGTGCTGTAAGAGGAAATTAATCACTTCTTACACACATGGAGGCAGCTTTGCAGCCTGCCAAGGACCTCTCTGTCTTCTCCAGTTGCTATACTCATGCTCTCCCTTTCAGAAGAACAGCACTGTGTCTTGTCTACTACCCAATTTAATCATACTGCCTATTTCCCAAACTTTCCTTCACAAGCACCAGACAGGCACATGATTCCTCCTAGCTTTTGTTCTGGTGTGATTTTGGAGAAGCACTGATTTGTGTCCTTTAAGGTTGCTTAGCAATGAGACACAGGAGGCAGGGTGAGCAGATAGAATTTCACAGGTGGCTCTTGCTTCTCCCTGTTGCATTTGTTTCCACCCTCTGTTTCAGGCTCATTTTGGTCTTTTTATTGCTCTGTGAAGTCTTGATCTCAGTTTTTCTATTACAAGACTTATGGTTGTGCCTGTTCTATTGTTATCCACCTTGAAGACTTTTTGAAAGCGTGAAAGGCACACACGATAAACAAGTTATATCATTTCGGATTTCCATGTCTGTGGTGGGAGCATGGCATACATGATATAAGATACATGCCAGTGAAACTCTGAGCTGGGGAAACACCTGGAAATTTACTTTCATGTGGAGGCACCCAAGAAATCTGAGCAGGCATCTGACAGACTTCTGCCACGCTAGAATGGGCACAGATGGATGAGCTGGCATCCAGAATATTGCATGGCAACCCTCCCCATCTCCAGGGAAGCTTTGCCAGGAAGTTTGTTTACTATAATAAATTGTATAGAACAGAAATATTGGGGTTTTGACATGGGTTCTAGCAGTGCATTTGTGAAATGGCAGAGTATGGAAAGAACAGGAGTTTGGGGTTAGACAGGCCTGGATCTGAACCTCAGGCAAGAAAGATACAAGATTCATGACCAACAAAGTTAGCTCACGGTGTAGCTTGGTGCTTTCCCTGACACACCAACATACACCCATGCCTCCCTAGATCCCTGCACTTCTTACCCCACCAAACAGAACCTGGCAAGCCCAGCTCAGAGAGGGGTTTAAGGAGCCAGGCAGCCTCCTTAACTGTAACAGTAGCCTGTCAGATCTTACTTTAAATGTCATGAAACCATTTTTTACAGGAATATAAATTTCTAATTTAGCTTTTCCCTTTACACATTCCTTTGGCATATGTGTTAAGCACATGTTTAAAAAAACTAGCTATAGTTCAATTCTGATTTTCTTACTTTAAAATGATCAGCACTTCACACTTTTATGCATAATTCATTATATAAACCATAGATCTTTTTTGAGCTCACAGGAGGGTGGACAAGTGTGAAAATACAGTTTTGTGGATCATACCAAGTTAGCACCTGCAGGAATTCCATACTTAGACCTGTTTCTATCCAGGTGACTTCCAGTGCACAAGTATTCAGCTAGAAGTATCTGAATATCACTATGCAGCATTTGGAAATGGTTGTGAGGAAGAAAAATGCTACAACTTCCTGTTTCAAGGCACTTGTTTTTTTCTTTGTCTCCTAAAGTTTGAAATTAGGACTCTGTTTAAGCACACATCTTCATCTAGGTTTATGGTGTTAGAAAAACTTCTGCTTGTTGTAACATCTCTGAAGCCAAGATGCCTATTACAGTTGCTGTCAGCCAGGCAGCACTCATGACAGTCATCATTGTCTGTACACAGCTGAATTTTGGTTGTAGTTGTTCTTTTTTTTTTTTTTTTAAAGATTTTATTTATTTATTTGTCAGAGAGAGTGAGCACGGGCAGACAGAGTGGCAGGCAGAGGCAGAGGGAGAAGCAGGCTCCCCGCTGAGCAAGGAGCCCGATGTGGGACTCGATCCCAGGAAGCTGGGATCATGACCTGAGCCAAAGGCAGCCGCTTAACCAACTGAGCCACCCAGGCGTCCCTGGTTATAGTTGTTCACCCCATCTCTCCATTTGAAGCAGATGCATATTTAACTGCTTTTTCTAAAGGCACCACAAAGATTCAATGTGACTCAACACTGAAATAAGTTATTGTGTATGCAGAGGACATCGAAGTGGGGTAGCAGGGCATCAATTTGATCCTTGTGGAACAAATGTCCATCATTGTAAGAATGGTCTCCATTCCATAGTCCAAACCCAACAATCAAGTCCTATATGAGATCAAGGAAAAGAAAACACCCACAAAGCAGTTAAAATTAGGTTATGTTTTGTTGCTGAGTTGCTTGCAAAAGGGTTGACAATTACTTAATGACATAAGTGAAGGAATGTATGAAAAAACTGTCTAGGTGAGTCTAAAGCAGTTCTTTCAATAAGTATAAAATAAAAATTATAACTGTGTGGCACCTGGGTGGCTCAATCAGTTAAGCATCTGATTTCAACTCAGGTCATGATCTCAACTCAGGTCAAAATCTCATCATGATTTCAACTCAGGGGTCCTGAATCGAGCCCCTCACTGGGCTCTGTGCTCAGCAGGGAGTTTGCTTCTCCTTGTCCCTCTGCCCTTCCCCTGTTTGTGCACTCTCTCTCAAATAAAATCATTTTAAAAAATTGTAATTCTAGGGGTGCCTGGGTGGCTCAGTGGATTAAGCCTCTACCTTCCGCTCAGGTCATGATCCCAGGGTCCTGGGATCCAGCCCCACATCAGGCTCTCTGCTCAGCAGGGAGCCTGCTTTTCCCTCTCTATCTGCCTGCCTCTCTGCCTACTTCTGCCTACTTATGATTTCTCTCTCTGTCAAATAAATAAATAAATAAATAATCTTTTAAAAAATTGTAATTATATGAAAGCATTATGTCATAGCTTGTATTTTTTTTACCCACATACAAAACAATAGTATTTTACTTCTTCTAGTTGATGAAATCTGGTACTTAAAGTAGAGAGCTAAAATTTCCTTAGATAACTATTATATCTATTATCCAGTTGTTAGCCTGGAAAAACTTAGAAAATTTACTGCCAGAATTGCATGTCTGGCCACAGGCTGATGTACCCTCAGATGGGTTTGACATGAACAACAAAGATTTCATGGTCTTGCAGATGGAGATGCTAAAGTCCAGAATCCAAAAGTCTCCATTCAATCACTAGACATTTATTAAATCAAATGAACCATAAGATGTGACTCATGGATGCCCTTTTCCCAGTGTTCCATGTTGACACTTGGGCTTAGAGGGGAAAACAGGGGAAGAAGAGGCAAAAGAGAAAAGAGAAGAGAAGCAAGTAGGAGGACCTTTCTCTATGGGCAGCTATTCATTACCCCTTAGTAGTGTTTATTTTCTTTAGCCTCTGCTCCAGGACACCTTCTCCACAATTCCCTCTCACCTTTTCCTTTTCTCTCCACCCCTATCTTCTTCCTTTGCTTTTGTCCCCTCCTTCCCTCTCTTCCTGTCCTTCTAAACCTTGAGATGGCGGATTAACTGGAGTGGGAAGGGAATGGAGACTATAGGGAGAAAGCTGCACAAACAGCAGGCCTTGAAAAAAGACTTTAAAAACTTAAAATTGCCAATCCGTCTTCATCTCAAATCCTACTATATTCTAGATTGGGAGTTGCAAACTACAGCCTGCTGCCTCTTCTGTAAATAAAGTTTTATTGAGTCACAGACACACCCATTCATGTACATCTTTCCTCCATCTGCTTTTACACTATGATGACAGAATTGAGTACTTGCAAGAGAGACCATATTCACAAAGCCTAAAATATTTACTAGTCTGTCTAGATTTGTGCTTCCCCAAGAATATCCTGCAGAATTCTAGTTCTGCAAAATGTTAAATAGATATTGCTGGGAAGAAAAAGATTCTCAGGTCAAATAATTTTGGAAACTTTGCTTTTCAGTCACAAGACTTCTTGGAGCCTTTAATATGCTAATGTGCATCGTGAATTTCTGAGAAGTAGCTGAAGAATACAGCATTTTCCCAAGTTTTTTCCACAGAGCTTCTTGATGAGGATAGAGTTCCTCAGAACACATATTGGAAAATATTTCTTCAACAATATACAAGGTACATAAGTGAGAAAAGCAAAATGTGTCCATACACATTCAGCTGTATAAAGAATGGGAAGGGAAAATGTAGTTAAGGGCTTGCTTGTGAATGTTTCAATTATCTCTTGAAAGGTCCATAATTAACTGGTAACATTGCTTACTTTAGGTGAGTTACAGCTGAGACGGAGACTTCTCACTGTATTTTTCTACATTTTGACTTTTCAATCATACCAGTATACTTTACTATCTAAATAATCAATTAATCTGTCAATCAACTTAACTAAGTCTTTTTTTTTTTT
>PISX010005380.1:64521-108778 GCA_004024625.1 Mellivora capensis | reverse complement strand
GGATGTGGAGAAAGGGGAACCCTCTTACACTGTTGGTGGGAATGCAAGTTGGTGCAGCCACTCTGGAGAACAGTGTGGAGGTTCCTCAAGAAGTTAAAAATAGAGCTTCCCTATGACCCTGTAATTGCGCTACTGGGTATTTACCCCAAGGATACAGATGTGGTGAAAAGAAGGGCCATCTGTACCCCAATGTTTATAGTAGCAATGGCCACGGTTGCCAAACTGTGGAAAGAACCAAGATGCCCTTCAACAGATGAATGGATAAAGAAGATGTGGTCCATATACACTATGGAGTATTATACCTCCATCAGAAAGGATGAATACCCGACTTTTGTAGCAACATGGACGGGACTGGAAGAGATTATGCTGAGTGAAATAAGTTAAGCAGAGAGAGTCAATTATCATATGGTTTCACTTATTTGTGGAGCATAACAAATAACACGGAGGGCATGGGGAGATGGAGAGGAGAAGGGAGTTGAGGGAAATTGGGGGGGAGATGAACCATGAGAGAGACTATGGACTCTGAAAAATAACCTGAGGGTTTTGAAGGGGCAGGGGGTGGGAGGTTGGGGGAGCCTGGTGGTAGGTATTGTGGAGGGCACGCATTGCATGGAGCACTGGGTGTGGTGTAAAACTATGTATGAATTCTGATACGCTGAAAAGAAAAAAAAATAAAGTCTAGACAATTAGAAATTTAAAAAAAAAAGAAATTTGTAAAGTCCCTATCTTCCTTAAATTCAGATCTCCACTTGGGCAGGCACTATTTTGCCCTAGTTACCAAAGGCTTCAAGAAAGAAACTAACATTTAATGAATGTTTTATTGATGTCATCTCTCTTTGCCATCCCAACAATCTTATGAGATAGGTATTAATAATCCCATTAAAAGGGTGAGTGGGTGGCTCAGTTAAGCAACTGACTCTTAATGTCAATTTAGATCTTGATCTCAAGGTCATAAGTTCAAGCCCCGCATTAGCTCCACAAAACAAAACAAAACAACAATAACAACAAACAATCCCATTGTACTGAAAAAAACTAAGGCTCAGAGAAGTTAAGTGACTTGTTCAAGGCTACAAAGCAAGTAAATGGCAGAAGAAGAGTCCTCCTTGCTCACTGGAGGTCACCACGCAGCCTCTAACACCCACACCTGTTCTGTTTCCCATGTTCTGTTAATGTCCTTGAAGTCTTGAAACCAAAGCTTCAACGTGGTGGAGTGTGTTGGTTTTTTGGATCATCCTTTGCCTGTATGGCTTTGGGCTCTTTGTGGGGAAAGGCAATTCCAAAAACTGATTATCATTTGGAAAAAAACACATCAATATTCTTTATATATTTAGCCATAACATCTAATTGGTTCTGTGCAGAAACAAAATGAGCTCCTATAACAGCCCTCTGTTCAACTGGAAAAAATTCTGAATTTCCTGCAAAGCCATTTGATACTTCTTCTTCATTTGAATGTTTTGGTGGGGCTATTGCTTCAGGAACATGGGAAAACCTAATTTTATCCTGAGTAGCAGCTGGGGATTTCTGACCACCCTCAATAAAGTTTCCTCCAAAACCACTCGGGGTTCAGACTCCCACCCGAGGAATTCACCAGAGAACTGAAGGCACTAGTTTTTTTTTGTCACTTTTGGAGTTTAAAAAATAGGCCTATTTCCTTGATCGCACATTCTCTTTTCTTTTAATTGTTTTTCTTCTTCTTTCTGCCTCCTTCTTGCTTTTTCTCCACCTTGTCTTCCTCTTTCCAGACTTCCCACCTTTCTTCTCTCATCTTCTTCATGGAAGCTAATATTTAATGAGCAAAGACACAGATAATGACACCCCTATGGGAGATCAGCTTTCAGGGACACTTCAAAACATTAGCAAGCTCTAACTCTCCTGCAAATACAGCTGACTATTTATTCAAACGTGCCAGTGCATTTATAGGGACTCACATAATAAAGGGGCTCAGCTCTAAAATGAAGGTCTTCCTACTGAGCCTGCTGAGAACCCCTCACAAGTGTTTGAGATAATGACACTCTGGGTTTGTGCATGTGATCTGTGTTCGTTTTTGCAAACCCATGTCTCTTCCCTCCCCTAGATGATTTCTCACATCAAAGTTGGAATGTGGCTTTCTTTGCTGTCATTTACTGTATCTTCATCCATTTTGAGTAACAGGCAAGCTCCAGTTCAAGACTAAATTATACTCGATACCATATATTAAAACAGCCTCTTATGCTTACACCACATCATCCATGTTTATATGATATGTTTATATCACAGGCTTTCGGACTGAGTCCTGTTTCTCACGGGGTGAGGTAGAAAGGTCAGGTACACAGATGAGGAAGGCAAAGCTCAGAGAGATGAAGGGATTTGGGGTCACACGTGTGTGAGTGCTGGGAGGCATTGTGTGTGAATTAAGTCTTTTAAAGGTCTGAATATCTAATTCCTTCTTGTTCAGTGGACAAATCTCTAGGTAGGGAGGCACGTATATCAAGATGGCAACTGGCCCGTCAAATCAGGCTGTTGGTTGTAGATGGTGATGGAAAGAGTTCAGATTCCCATCAACTTGGCCAGTGGGATTCCTGCATCTGGGGGGATTGCCGAAAGTTGGCAAACTCTGTAAAGGGTCGGCTAGTAAATATTTTGGTTCAGTGGGCCCCACACCATCTCTTGCAGCTACTCAGCTTTGCCAACTGTACTATCAAAGTAACCACAGACGGGGTACAGTTCAGTCAGTTGAGGTAGGGGTTGAGGTAGGGGTTCAGTCAGTTGAGCGGCCAATTCTTGATTTCGGCTCAGGTCATGATCTTGGGGTCCTGGGATGGAGCGCCCATTATGCTCCATGCTCAGTGTGGAATCTACTTGAGGACTCTTTTTCCCTCTCTTTCTGCCCCTCCCCATGCTCATGTGTGCTTTCTTCCTCTCTCTCTAATTAAAAAAATAAATCTTCACCCCCAAAAAGTAGCTATAGACAATTGGTACTAAGTGGGTGTGGCTAAGCTCCAATAAAACTTTACTTACAAAACAGGTGGCAGGTAGAATTTGGCTGGAGGCCACTGTTTGCTCACCCCTGAGCAAGATGATCCTTCGGTTGTGGGAGGAAAGTATTGAAACTCTTATTTAATTTATCTCATTTTTAAACATTTCTATGTTTTGAATATGTTCCACAATGTACACAATACATTAGCACAGTGATAGAGGAATGTAACTCAGAGATAAACATGTATCAGAGGTGCAGGCTCAAAACCTTACAGGAAATCATAAATACATCATGGCTAATGTTTAACGAGAAGCTATTTTGTGCTAAATGCTACTCTGGACACTTTACATGGATTAATGCACTTAATCCTCATAACTACCCTTGAGGAAGGTACTACTTTCCTTCTTGTTTTATAGATAAGGAATCTGAGGCACAGAGATGATGTTATGTGATCCAAAAGCCACTTTCTTAGGACTGGCAAACCCATGAACGCTGTGGTCCTGAGTTTGGGAGTTTAGATTTGGGGCCAAGGGTATGTACTGTTCTAGAGTGATGTGGAAGTCCAGACGAATAGCTCACAAACACCAACTCCATGTCAGATGATACGTTGGAGCTACACATCAGCAAACTCATCTAGGTATGCACCATGACAATATGATATTCCCTAACTCCACAAAAGCCATGGGAAGAAGATATTATTTTTCCTACTTTACAGATAAGGAAGCTCAG
The DNA here is from genome assembly GCA_004024625.1 of Mellivora capensis. Classification (NCBI taxonomy): domain Eukaryota; kingdom Metazoa; phylum Chordata; class Mammalia; order Carnivora; family Mustelidae; genus Mellivora; species Mellivora capensis. The sequence continues at coordinate 105,093 of PISX010005380.1, read as the reverse complement.
GTTCAGGGAGAAGAAGAACTGACGCAAGATTCCACTGTTAGCAGGTGAAAGGGCTCAGCCGGGATTGAAACCCAGCTTTATCTAGGTTTATCTCCATAGTTGATGGGTGGCCAGCTCACTGCCTCTTGGGACACACCTCATGCCCTCCAACCTGAGACATTCTCAGGGAGCTGGTGTCCCATAGAGTCCACAAAGTCTGTGCTCTCTCATTCCTTGGTGGGAGGAGGTCCCCCAACAAGAGCTACTTCCATCTTGCCCTGGACTTCATTAAGAAAAGCTTAGTTCCTCCCTAGGAATGGAGGGCTGAGCCTGGATGCAGAAGCACAAGGTCAAGAACAAGCCAGATAGGGTTTGAATTGCAGTTCCAAGTCTTGACCACTGAATTAAGAAGAGAAGGACAGAAAGAAAGAAGGAAGGAAAAAAGTGAAGGATGGCAGGCAGGTAGGAGTGGTGCGGAGTGGCACTGAGCAAATTACTCTCTGGGTCTCTGTTGCATTATCTAGGGAATGGAGATGACAACTGTCTGTGCCCCCTACAGCTGGAGTATTGAATGATGCCATGTGTACCAAATAGGTGCTCTACACCTTGTACAGGGCAGGAGGCTTTCTCTCCTTTTCAGAACATTTCTCACACTGATTCTGGGGCCTAGGTTTCAACGCAGAGCCTTTCCCTCACCGAGGTGGTGGAAGAGTCTTAGAGAACAAGGGTCTACCTGGGTCCCCCGGGTGCGAGGTTGGCTGGGGCCTGCTGGTACAACCCAGCTGTCCTCTCTCCTAACCCCAAATTTCTGCCCCTGAATGTAAAGTTCTGGGCTATAGCTAACACAGCCTAAGACTATCCTTTGCCTAGTACCATGGGCTGACCCCAAGGCCCAGGGCAAACTCTGGTTCTGTGGCCAAGGGAGGGTGAGACTTACATAATGATGGTGGGAACCTGCTGAGACACCTCCTGACCCTGTGGTGCTGTTCTTTGTTTTAAATTTAGTTGTCGTTTTCTGCATTTGTGACTTTTTAGCTTTTTTCTTTCTATTTCTCCCACCCCTTTCCTCTTTTCCTCCCTTCCTTCCTTTCTTCCTTCTCTTCCTCCCTCCCTCCCTTCCCTTCTTCCTTCCTTCCCTCTTTCCTTCTCTCACCTCCCTTCCTTCCCTTCCTTCTCCCCTTCCTCCCTCCTTCTCCCTCTTCCTTCCTTCCTTTCTCCTTTCCCTCTTACCTTCTCCTCTTCCTCCCCCTTCCCTTCCTTCTTTCCTCCTTTCTCCCTACCTCTCTTCCTTCCTTCCATCCTTCTTGAATGCAGCAAAAGCCATTTGAGCCATAACTCTGCCCTAGACCGGGAACAACAGCACATTCTGCTCTAGGATTTCAAGATGAGAAGGGGAAATGAATGGGGGAGGGGGAAGGGGAAGAAGAAAATGGATAGAGGTACAGGTGAAGAAGGAAGAAAGGAAAAGGAACAAGAAGGGAGAATCAGGAAAGGCTGGAGGTAAGGGCAGGAAAGAGGCAGGGGAGAGAGGGAAAGGCAGAGAAGGGGAAGGAGGAAGAAGAGGAGCAGGAGCAGGAGGAGGAGACAGAAGAAGAAAGCAGGCCTCTGGAACACTTTCCGAGACCCTTCAGGCAGTTGTGCTTGTGTGGAGCTGGCGGAGGTACCTAGCCCAAGTCTTGCCAAGGGGAGCTCGAGAATAAATACCTCTGGGTAGGAGCAGATATCTGTAAACACAGCTGAGGAATTGAAAGTCAGGTTCTTCAAGGGTATCGACTTGTCAAAATCACACCACAGCTGCGGATTAAAAAAAAAAAAAGAAGAAGAACAACAACAACAACAAAAAACAAAACAAAACAAAACACAGGAACAACAAAGTCAGAGTGAGTGCTGAGAACAAAGCGGTGTGCCTTCACTGCTGAGCCTAGGCAGGAGCCTGGGCAGACCAGGCCCTATAGGGGCTTCATTCCAGAATGGAGGGGCCAGCTGGGATCTCCTCTTCCATTTTAAAGAAGGTACCGGCTCAGAAAAAGCTTTTGCAAGCCAGCCCCGAAGCCAGGTTAAGACAGCTCTCCTAGCCCCATCACATAGGGCCAGTGGAGAGTGCCTGTGAGGCTCTGAAGAGAGCCAGATGGCAGGAGAAAAGGTCTGGGGTATGCTTGCAGTCTGTCTCTCATCAACAGCTGGGAGGATTCCAGGGATCTGAGGGGGGCACGTTCTCCAGAAAGACTCTTAGCATGGGACAGGGGATGGGAGGGCATTCCCTAGGCCAGAAACTGCTGCAGATTTTGCGGTGCTCAGGAAAGAGTAGCTACCATTGGCTGAATGCCTCCTCTGTGCCAGACACTTTGGACAAAAATGCCTCACAACCACCTTGTGATGTAGCTACTATTTTTATCCCCATTTTACAATAAAAATATATGAAACTCTGAGAAGTAAAGTAACTTGTCTAGGATCACCTAGCTGGTAAGCGGTACAGCTGAGATTTGATGGCAGGTCTATCCGACTCCAAAGCCTCTGAACGTCCTGCTGCACCACCATAGCTTGGATGGCCTAGATGTAAACTTGACCTCGAGTCACTGAATTTATTTCCAAATCCTGCACCCCAGAAATACCTGATTCGTCAAGACTTGAGATCCTGGCTACGCCTCCACAGGCCATGATCAATGTTCCTAAGCATTTCCATTTCAACTGCAATAATCTATAAAATATTCATTAGATGGCAACTTAAGTTAGATTAGGATTTTTCCTTTTTCTTTATCCCATAGAATCCTTTCCTACAAGGCCAACCACAGAGCTTGGGCAACATAGCTCTAAGTAATTACTGGGCCATTCTGGACAACACATTTCATGCAGTATAAGCCTCTGACTCACAGGTTGACAACTGACAAGCTGACAAGTCCCTGAACATGTGGAGACCCTCCCTCAGGCCCCAAGGGCACACTTATGGGTTCAGCCACAAGATGGATGCCTCCACTAGCCTCTCTCAACATGCCAAGTTCAAAACCTGGAAGGAGACAGATCACTCTTAGAATCTAGAGTAACTAAGCCATGGACAACAGAGACTGTTTGCATGTACACAGAAAATGCTGTCACTATCATGTTACCATTTTAGAGAGAAAATGAAATCATTAAAACATGGATCACCAAATTAAAAACAATGATAAATATGGCAGCTGGTGAGTCATCTGAGTTCAATGTGTCACATCCAATGTGAACTCTTAGAAAGTCATAGGCAAGATCTCAAGCTTCCTGAAGCTCATTTCCCTTACCCATTGCGTGGGAACAGTAATACCTACCTGTAGCACATAGTAGGTGCTCAATAAATGGTGGTTCTTTTATTTCCATCCCCCTACCCCCACTTCCAGAGATAAAATTTAGCATTTGAGGATGAGTGTGAGTCGTGGAGTCAGACAGACCTTATTAGCAAGTTATTTCATGTCTCTGAGCCTCAGTTTCCTTAGCCATAAAGTGGGGATAAGGAGACTTACCTCACGGGGTTTATGTGAGGATTTAATAAGAAAAACACGTACAGCTTCTCCTTCAGTGCATGGCACATAGCAGGTAGGTACTTAAAGGGACCTCTGATTCACGATTATAATTGGTTGGCCACTGACAATACAGAAAATTTAGGACGTTTATGCTCCCTTGGAGCAGATAACCTCCCCCACTGGGAAGAGACAATTTGCCACCAGTAAAATGCACAGCTCTGACAGTAGCTGCATTTCTGTTCTCTGTCCCTAAGCTTGGGGCTGCACCAGGCACTTGAAGGTAAGTGGTACCAAGAAAGGCAATGCAAGAAGCTACAGTCTCCATAAACCCTTCATTCTTGCCTGCACATGAGAAGCCAGAAGGTTGGTGGGTTTGGAATGCTTACGATATTCAAGATGGCGCCCAGGAAGTTAATCAAGATGGATGCAAAGATGATGACGTTCCGGGCCAAATAGGTCTCATTAATCCAACAGCAAGTTTTCCGGAGGATGAGGGGCAAACACTTATAATCCTCTGCCGTGGTGATGAGGACCAGAGCCGAGTGCAGCATAATCAGAATGGAAAACTGGATGGCCATTGGCATCACCCTGCAGGGAAACCCAGAATGTTGGATCACATGGCATCATTCATGACTGCCCTTCCCCACCCTTGGAACTCAATAATTCTCTAAAGCTCTCTTCAAGAAAAATCAGCAGGATACCTTTTTAAAATTATATCCATCCCTAGAATATTCTATGGAGAAACTTTCAAATGATCATCAAATATTTGGCTTTATTTATTGTTCCTGTCCCCCCCCCCCTTTTTTGCTTCCTATATCATTATCTTTCTCACTAGGCAACTGCTGCGAAGGCAACACACCACTGGAATTTTATCTCAATATCCCCACTGTGGGAGGGACCCACATGTCCTTTCTCCCTTGAGGGAGGTTTTATGAAACACTTTACCTCTTGGTCTACTCTGATGCCAAGATCTGAACTTGGCAGATGTTTTAAGTTGCTCAGTTTGGTTAGTGATTACCAAGATTTGCAGGGAATATACCATGTGCCATTTGAGATGGGCAAGGTGCAATTTGAGTTGTAGATAAGGAGAACTCATCCTTGCCCAAGGCTTCAACATCGCTCCCAAGTACACATCTTGAGCTTCAAGGTCTCACCAAAGCTCTGTCCCATGGTAGCCCCTGTCTATGGACATTTATGTTGGGTGTCAAGTTGTTTCCAGCAACTTGATGATCTCGAAGCCCATCTCTGGAGGCATCTTTGACTGCTTCCTCTCCTTACCAACCAACCTCTCAGCAGGCATATTTCTTCTCCTTGGGAATTCATCCCTCGTTCTCCATTCTCTGTCCAGCCATTTGTGTCTCATTTCTCTACCTTTCCAGCCAACTGTTGCACATTGAAGGGTACCTGTGGCTTCTCCATCTCTACAGTGAAGTCCATCTATTTAGCTTTAGCATCCTCCAGCGGTCGGTGCTCAATCAACATACACTTAGTGAATGAAGTCAGACCCAACTTCTAACAATGCCTTACTATCCTTCTGCCTGGATTTCCCCACATTTATTATTAATAACATCAGTGTCAGTAATACACAGAGCTCTGACTATGTGCTAGACCCAATGCTGAGCACTTTATATAATAGCTGATTTCTATTCCTTGGTACAGACTTATGAAGTCTCTTGATCTCTCTTTTTTCAGGTGAAGATTTAAGGTTCAGAGAAAAGCAACTTCTCAGAGGTCACTGAGTTGGTTAATGTTAGAGCTAGGATTTAAAGTCCACTGTGCCATTGATGAGTGCTCCCATGTCATCTTTTTTGGGATTCTGTAGTGTCATTTACTTATTCATTCAATAATCTTCTTCCCAGATACAGTGGTAGGCACCAGGACACATCTTCCCCATCCTCTAGGAGATCATAATCTAGAGAAGAATATGGACATATACAAGATGAACTATTGGAGAATATGCTATGATCTATAAAGGGGTTTGAGCAACCATCATTTAGAAAACAGGAAAAGGAATCAAGGGAGGCTTCACAAAAGAGGTACCATTTGGATCAGGACTTGGAGGTCGAAGAGAGGGTTTTAGGGAAGGAAAAGTGAGGAGCAGGAGAGTAAGAGTGATCCGCATGTTTAGAACTTCCACTAACTAGGCAGCAAGGCTGTGGGGCTGGAGAGTGCGGGGCTCTCATACATGTTGTGTAGAAAGTTCTGCATGGAGGTGATACACAGATAACCTAAACGCTTTATCGGGAAGGACACGGTCATATCTGTGTATCTGAAGGACAACCGTGGTAGGAGGTGAAGGATGGAGTGAAGAGAAGAGAAAGAGTTTGGCAGAGGTTTAGATAGTTGGGGCCCAAGTTACCAAGGGAAGGACATAAAGTAGCAGCATGGATAACTGGGAGGTTCAGAGAAAGACACAGCGTTAATCTTAGTAAGTGTTTTTTGTATGTGTGTGGAGGTATGTGGCAGAGTGATATCATTAAGGGTGACAGTCATGTTTTAGCATCTGAACTGGTAAATGCAGGAAGAGAAGCCGGACCATAGAGTATAAGGATGATGAATTTGATTTGGGACCAGTTGAATTTCTGGTGCTTGTGGATCATCCATCTAGAGACATGCAGAGAGCTAGGCAGTTGGAGGGATGGTTGTGGAACTCTGGGTCTGGAGTGAACAGGTGCTGGTTGAAGATCTGAGAAGGGAGGAGCTTGCCCAAGGAGGATAAGAAGTAAGGGCACCACAGATGAAACTACAGAAGTTGATGGGCTGGAAGGAGAGAAAGCAGCAAAAGGAATTCAGGAAGTGTAGTCAAATGAACAGGAGAGAAGGAGTGCATGGCATCAGGACAGCCAGGAGGTAAGACATTTGCAAGGGTGGGGCTGGGTAACTAAGACTGGCAAATCCCTTTGCACACTCACGCATCACAAAGGCTGGAAATTCACTCTCCCTGCAGTCCCAGCTTTTATTGTTGAAGGTTTTGTATTTCCTTTAAAAAAAATACTTGCACAGTTTTGGTTTTATAGATCACCTTGACAAGAAGCCTCTGCAGGATTTCTAGATAAGAACAGAAGGTCTGTGCAGTAGTGGGTTCCCAGAGGGTTCTGGGCAGATAGGAAACTTCCCCCCAGACAGGCTGGAAAAACACTCCTGGAACAGCACACCATTATTCTGGGGCACCCAGGGGAGGCAAATGAAGGAGGATCGCTTTTGTCAGACAGTCCCTGGAGAAAAGGGGCCAATTTCGAGGCTTATGCCTCTCAACACGGTGAGGCAGCCCCCAGGAATACGAATGCTTTGTTTCAAAGTGTGAGGCAAAAGCAAAGCTGGCAAAGAGGATGTTGAGAGCTGCTCAGCAGGAGCCTCAGTGGCTCCCCACTGCCAGCCACATAGTCTGTGGGCCTCCATGGACCTCCATGGTGATGTGCAGGGCCACGGAGGCTGCTCTGGGCTCCCCCTCTAGCTGCTCTGCCCTCCACGGGCAATACTCAGGCATGTGCCCTGTGCTTCTCCTTCTGTGCTCTCTCCTGGGGGAATGTCTCATTCATCCTTCAATGCTGTTTTTCCCTGGGTTCTCCCATGACACCTGCTATAGAGCTGAGCACACAGACAATGCTCAATAAATGCTCACTGACTTACACTTTTTGTGGGGAGAGAAGATGTTCTTCTTCCACTCACCAGCCTTCATAGGGAAAGAGATTCTCAGTCGCCCTCCAGCCCCTCCTGTCTCCAGGAGGAGTCTGCCACCTATCTGGAATGTTCAGGGGGCCTGGTTCTTCCTGAAAGTCAGGGCCAGTGTTAAAGTTCAATATTTATGTGAAGTTCAGCTGCTGGCCCTTCTGTCCTTGTAGATCTGCTAAGATGGTTGGGAAGCCAGAGCCAGGACCTTCTCTGTAAGAAGACTGGCCATCTCCTCCTGAGCGACGAAGCTCAGGTGTCCCCAGGAAGTACCAACAGGCAACTGTCCAGATTTTCTTCATTCCTTTGGTGCTGGGGGTGAGGGGTGTGCCTCGTACTGGTCTTCCTCAGTATTGCAGCAGTGAGGCCCACACTGGCGTGGGAAGGCGGAGTAGGGGACACAAGCAGAGATCCAGAAGATTCAGAAGGGACACCATGTGGTCTCTTGACTTCAACCACATTCTGTATACCAGTATTTACCATAAGTTTTGCACAGGCAAAGCAAGCATTTGCTTTGCAATTTACCAAACTGACCCTTTTTTGCCCATTTTAGCTATTGCGCTTCTGGATCGACTTCTAGTGGGGTGTTTTGTATGCTGGAGGGCTGTGTGTGGGACTAGCACCCAGAACCCACCTTTGCTCCTAACACCATTTTAAGTGATGAGCACTTCTTTCTGGGTTTACTGAAACAAAGGAAAGGTAGGAACTATGGGCTAAGGGCTTGTGTTTCTTCAAATTTGGATATTGAATTGTAATGCACAATGTGGTGGTATTTGGAGGTGGGGCATTGGGGAGGCAATGAGGTCAGGAGGGTGGAGCCCTCATGAATGGGGCCAGTACCCTCATAAGAGAGGTCCCCCCCACCCCTGAGAGCTCCCTGGCCCTGTCCTCCATATGAGGGCACACGTAAAAGCTAGGCAGAGAGGGTTCTCACTGGACACTGAATGTGCCAGTGCCTTGATCTTGGACTTCCAGCCTCCAGAACTGTGAGAACTATGTGAGTTGTTTATAAGCCTGCAGTCTGTAGTATTTTGTAATAGCTGCCTGAAGGAACTAAGGCAGGAGGTAAAAGGCGGGCATGTGGGTCAGTGAGTGGCAAGAGCGAACAAAACCCTAGGTTTGTGAACCCATAGCTGCAAAACCTCACCAGTGGTACAGACTTGGACAAGGTAACTAACTCTTCTGAGTATCATATTTTTAATCTGCAAAACCAGAACCGTTAAGCCCACCTTTTAAGAAGGCTCTGAGGTTAAAATAATAAGGCAGTATGCTTAGCACATAAGATGAATTCAAAGAAACATTAGTTCTCTATTCACAGTGGAATCCGGAAAACCAAACGCATTTCCAAAATTGATGGGAAGAGTATTAATTACAAGATGCAAGGTGCTGGCACTGCCTATAAAATTCCTCTAAGAATCTCTGCAGCAGCTCCTTCGCGTTCATCTCCTTCTGCACACATAAACATTGTAGCAACGAATTATAGTTTTTTAAGCTAATTATAGAGCTACTCAGGCGTCCAGGAATTCTGAATTTGCTTTGCATTGTTGGTGTCCATAAGAGGCAAGGAAACCTCTCATTTCTGAAATCGAGTCTGAAAGAAATGACAAGGGATTTGCAAACAGCTCTCTCCCAATCATTTCTAGACATTAAGTTCTAATTGCTCTCCATAACCCATCTTTAAAACAGAGTCTGGGTTGGTATCACGACTGGGTGTTTGCTGGGAAGGCGGGGATCAATGGGGATGAGTGAACAGCCTCTAGCAGCTTGGGGTGCAATAGGAAACAGAAAGTCGGGTCATACCCAAAGATTACATTTATACCACTTTTCAGAATCTGCAAAGAGCCCGAGTCCAATAGTACATCTGTGCCCCATAGCAACACTGAGAGGTAGGTATTCTTAGCCACTTCAACAGATGAAAATACTACGGCTCAGGAAAGAGAAGGGAACCAGAATTTATCAAAATGGATATGGTTCTTTTAATTCTTACAGCAACCTTGGGAAATGGGCATTGTTATTCCCATTTTACAGATGAGAAAATCAAGGCTACAGAGAGGTCAAGTATGTACATACAACTAGTGAGATGCATAGAAAGTAATAAGACCCAGGGCCTCTTTCTTCCTTTTTTTCCTAGCCTCCCTCTCTTGCTTGCATATTTTCTCTTTCCCCTTCTTTCCTTCTCTTCTGCACCTTCCTCTCTGTCCTCCAACCCCTCATCACCATGCTTGCAGACTGAGCTACACTGTTCTATAATAACAAAAGATATTTTCTATTCTTTCCTCAGTTTACCCCTCTGGGAGAGGAACATCTGCGTGCACGAGGAAATTAGAGCAAAGAGCAGAGCAAGCACTCTCTGTGCCAGGGTCCATTACACTTTGCTTTGGGGGCTGGGAGTCAGCTGTGGTCATATGAGCAGAGCCTGCCTCGTCTGCTAAAAATTCCGTGACGGAAGAAATGCCAGTGAAAGGCACCTGCCATCTGTTTAGTAGCAAAGAATCAATCAGACACAAAATGAGTTGGAGAGGAAACAAGCACACATTAATGAAAGCTTGTGCGGTATCTGGGGCAAAGTGGCACCTCAGTCCCCACAACATGTGGCCTGTCTGGTCAGAGATCAGCTTGGGATGTTTTCTTCATTGCCAGTTTTTTCTCTTGTGCAAGTGAGCTTGGGGTTCTGGGTGGTATTTCAGCCCACCAGCTGCTGCCGGAGGAGCCGGGTCTCTTCCCCTGAAGCCAGGAATCAAGCAGCAGGGCTGGCTCACCTTCCCTGGTCAAGGCCTTTGGGAGGGGAGTCTGCCCAGGCTGTGAGGAGTGCCACACTCCCTTCCTCTTTGGCACAGTGACCTTTTCTGTCCCAGGGCTAGTCTAGAGCCTCAGCTAGGCCTGGGCTCCTCTCTGTTTCCCATTCCCCATAACCCAGTCCGTCTCTGCCTTAACTATCCAGCAAATTCTTCCTCTCTGGTCCAACCCCCCACCACCTCCATGCCCACCACCACTATCTTGTCCCTACCATTTCTCACCTCCGAGTTTTGCACCTGCCTTCTACTGGTCTTCCCAACTATAGGCCCTTCCAACTTTCCATTTTCTATGTTAGTGTGATCCTTTAAACACAAAATCGACCCCATCACTGCTTTGATGAAAAGTTTCGATAATATCTTCACTGCCAACCAGTCACAATTCCTCAGCAAGGCTTACAAAATGGTCAGGTCCAGACACTCACTTTCCAGTCTTCCCACCCCCCTCCATCTTAGTCCTCTCCCATGACCTGGCAAGTCCTTCAGGAGGGCGTTAAGACGTCGGTGTCACCTCCTCTGGGAAGACTGCCTTGATCTGTTTTCCTCACCTCACTCCTACACACCCTCTTCCACCATATACTTGCTGGATCTTCGGAGTCTTTGTACCATATTCTAGCTTCAGCTAATTGCCTTTCCCCCGGTTAGACTGTGAGCTTTATGCTGTTAGGGATCAGGACTGTGTACCTCCAGTGTCCAGCATGGTGTCCAGCACAAAGAGTCACATAAAGGACATCTGTTGGGAATCCAGGAGTCAGGAGGGAGCATGCACCAGATGGGGCCCTTCTTGGCCCCCAACTTTCCACTGGCAGGAGTCAAGAGGGGAGTCCAGGAAGTTTGGGTGAATCTGACAAGACCCTGCCATCACTCACAGCTCAACACCCTGAGACCATCCCTGAGAACTGAGGGCCCAAATGGTTCTTGGGGAGTCAGGATACCCAGCCTCTTATGGCACTCCCTGGTACCTTTCCTGATTCATTCATTCATTGCAATAGCAAATACAGATCTGCATGCATGGTGTATACGTTATCTATATGCCGAGCATAGGTATATCTACATATGTATCTCTATAAGGCATACAAGTAGCTACATAGATGGCATCCACATCTAGACATACACATATATTTTGATTATTTCTATGATTCCTCTAAGAATCTCTGCAGGAATCCAGGAGGGCACTTTTTTTTTTTGTCTTTTTTGTTCACTGTTAGATTCCCAGCATCTAACACAGGTCTGATTCATAATAGGCATTCAATTTAGCAGAGGTACACAGTCTTTCCTCCCCTCTCTCACTGAAAACTTTAAATTGTAAAATGAAGCATAAACACAGGAAACCACACCAAAGTATAGCTTAATTAGCTATTATAACATGCCTGTCTTTGTAATGACCACTGAGTTCACAAAACAGAACTTTGTTGAGCACTCTGAAAGCCCATCCCTAGGCTCCATTACAACCCTCTCTCCTACTCCCAATCAATCACTTCCCTTTCCTTTATAGTTTTATCATCTATATTTAGACACTATAATCTAGTTGTGCCCATTTTATATTAAATTTGTTTTATCTTTTAACTCTTACAAAAAATCTGCAGGTTCTCTCTTTATCCCTTTATTTTCTTCACAATGTCTTTATCGAAGAATATGTGCCCTTGACCTATAGCATTTCCCCCTGCCAGGATTTTACCTTTGCAGACTCATTCAACATCCTTTATCCTCCATAATTCCTACAGATTGGAAGCTGGATTCAAAGGGCTGAGCAGACTTAGGTTTAATCCTTTTGGTAAGACTATAGACATGTCTGTTCTTCTCCCATCCGGAGACATGGCTGTCTCTCCTTTTGTGTTAATAATGTCCTCTGATGCTCAATTCCTAGATCCATTAATTCATTGGGATGTTGGAAAAATGACAATATTTTAATTATATAGCTTCTTTAAAAACTACTAGCATGAATAATTTTATGATGTTTCTTACTCACCTACTATTTGGTGAGTTTGTGGTACACTTCATGCAGGAAGGATAGAAAACATCTTTCTTCCTTCCTTCTTTCCTTTCTTCCTTCCTTCCTTCCTTCCTTCCTTCCTTCCTTCTTTATTTCTTTCCTTTTTTCCTTCCTTCCTTTTTTATTTTTTTACTAGTTTCCAAGATAACCCATCAATTCTCTATCATCCATTCAACTTTTAAAAATGTCATTACAAACTCATAAAGTTAAAAATATTTTCTGGGTTTTCATTGAATATTTTAACAATTATCCATACTGAAGCTCAAGTTATTCCATCTTGGGACTATGGGAACTTCTTCAATGTGACTTCTGAGTCCTTTAGACATGGTGAACAAACTTGATAGCTTCCTTATTTTCTAGTAGGACAAGATGTTCCAGGCTTGTCTTGCATATTTCCTGTTCCAGCCATGGAATCATACATATCTCCAAAAATTTTTTTTTAAATAAAAACTGGAATATTACTTCAACAGCACAGTCTAGCCCTTCATTAGGCTCATAGATACTGGGTTGGACATTCTTGATAGGGTTTTCCGTATTCATATCTCCAGTCCAGAATACAACTTTCAATTTTTTTCATATCTCCTTAGGCTCTACTTACTGTGACGGATTTCTTAGACTTTCTTTGCTTTGAATGACCTTGACAGTTGTGAGGAGTACTGAACAGGTATATTGTAGAATGTTTTTCAGCTGGAATTTGTCTTTTTCTTTCTCTGTGATTAAGTTATGGGTTTTTGAGAGGAAGACCACAGAGGTTACGTGCCATTCTCATTCAACATGACTTATCACTGTTGATGTTAATCTTCATCAGCTGACTGGGAGCATTTGTCATGTTTCTCCAGGCTTTCCCTCCATCTATACTATACTCTTCAGAAGGAAGTTCCGCTCAGCATAGCCACACGACCCCACAGGAACAGGGAGTTAAATTCTACCATTGAGGACAGAGTATCTACATAAATTATTTGGGATTTTTCTGAGTAGGAGATTTTCCTACTCTTAATTAATTTATTCATTCAATCATTTATTTCTATCAGTATCCACACATGATTTTTATTTTATATTTTGGGTTATAGCCCAATTCTATTTGATTTGTCTTCTTATTCAAGTTGTTCCATCTCTGGGTTCTGGGAACTCTTTCAGTTAACTCCTGTGTCACTTTGACATCCTCCCATCATTGTGTGTGTGTGTGTGTGTGTGTGTGTGTGTGTGTATTTTAATACTGTCCTATTCTCTGGCCCTCATTGTTAATAGGTATGTGGTGGTATAGCATCATTGTTTAATTTGCATTTCTCTAGTGGAAAATGATATTGAGCATCTTCTCATATGCTCTTTTGATATTAGTGTATCTACTTTGGAGAAGAGTCTGTTCAGATCTTTTGCCCATTTTTTTTAGATTTTTAAAATTTATTTATTTGACAGAGAGATTACAAATAGGCAGAGAGGCAGGCAGAGAGAGGGGGAAGCAGGCTCCCCACTGAGCAGAGAGCCTGATGCGGGGCTCGATCCCAGGACGCTGAGATCATGACCTGAGCCGAAGGCAGAGGCTTAACCCACTGAGCCACCCAGGTGCCCCCTTTTGCCTATTTTTAATACAATTCAATTGTTTTGTTATTGTTGAGTTTTAAGAGTTCTCTGTATCTTGGATGCAAGTTCTTTATCAGATATGTGAGTTAAAAATGTTTTTTTTCTAATCTGTGACTTGAGTTTCATTCTCTTAACAGTGTTTTTCACACAGCAGAAATTTTAATTTTAATTAAGTCCAACTTGTCAATTTTTTCTTTCATGGATCGTGATTTTGGCATTATATCTAAAACTCACAACCAAATGCAAGATCATAGATTTCTCCTATGTTCTCTTCTAGAAATTTTATAATTTTGCATTTAGGTATATGAACTACTTCCAGTGATTTTTGTGAAAGTTGTAAGATTTGTGTATAGGTTTTTTTGGTTTTCATATGGACATCCAATTTTTCTAATACCATTTGTTGAAAAAAATCTTTTCTCCATTGAATTGACTCTGCACTTTGTCACAACCCAGTTCATTATTATGTATATTAGTGAGTCTATTTCTGGGCTCACTCTTCTGTTGAACTATGTTCTATTCTTTCTTCAATATCACATGCTCTTGATTAATATAGCTTTTTTAAAAAAAGATTTTATTTATTTATTTGACAGAGAGAGAGATCACAAGTAGGCAGAGAGGCAGGCAGAGAGAGCGGGGGTGGGGGGAAGCAGGCCTCCCGCTGAGCAGAGAGCCCAATGTGGGGCTTGATCCCAGGGCCCTGGGATCATGACCTGAGCCGAAAGCAGAGGCTCTAACCCACTGAGCCACCCAGGCGCCCTCTTGATTAATACAGCTTTATATTATCTTAAAATTAAGTAGTGTGAATACTCTAGTTTTTTTTTTTTTTTTTGGTATTTTATTGGTTATGCTACAGACTTTGTGTTCTCATAGAAACTTCAGGATCAGTTTGTTGATATCTACAAACTAGCTTGCTGGGATTTTGAATGATACTGAATTGAATCTATAGATGAAGCTGGGAAGAACTGACATCTTAGTAACATCAAGTCTTTCAATCCATGAACATAGAATTTATTTACATCTTTTTTTGTCTTAGTCCATTGGTTTTTTAGTTTTATGTATACAGATCCTGTATATATGTTGTTAGATCTATACCTAAGTATTTAATTTTTGGTGATTTAAAAATAGTTCACTTTAAATGCTAATTTTTAATTGGTAGTACATGAGAAATCAATTGACTTTTTTCCACTTTTTTAAAAGATTTTATTTATTTGAGATAGAGACAAAGAGAGAGGGAGCACAAGCAGGGGGAGGGTGAGGGAGAAGCAGACTGCAGGCTCAGTTCAGAGTCCAATGCAAGGCTCAATCCCAAGACCTTGAGATCCTGATCTGAGCAGAAATCGAGTTGGATGCTTAACCAACTGTGCTACCCAGGTGCCCCTGTTGAAGCATCTACAATATTTCAGACAAATATTAAAAAAAAGAATGCTCAACAAAATTGTAGTTATTGCTTCCACATATATTTATAACAAGAGGGAAATGAAAATATGAATATGTTAAGAGTGATAGTTCACATAAATACTAAAAATATAAATTTTGATCTCCATACTTTTCTTGTTAACTTCTCTATAATGGGCATTATTAATTTTCTTTTTTTTTTTTTTTTTGGTATCAACATGGGTGGGACTGGAGGAGATTATGCTGCGTGAAATAAGTCAAGTAAAGAGAGTCAATTATCATATGGTTTCACTTACTTGTGGAGCATAAAGAAGAACATGGAGGACATTGGGAGAAGCAATTGACTTTTGTATATTGACTTTGTATACTGTGAGCTTGCTACACTTGCTCATTAGTTTTAGGAGTTTTTTGGAATTTCTACATAGACAGTCATGTCATTTGCAAATACACCGAGCTTTATTTCTCCCTTTCCCATATGTATACTTTTTTTTTCCTTTTTGATGTCTTATTTTACTAGCAAGGATGTGTATCACAATGTTCAGCAGTTGTAGTGAGATAGTACATTCTTGTCTTGTTTCTGATATTCAGGGGAAATGTTCTTGTCTATCCACCACTAAGGATGACGCTAGCAATGGCTTTTTTGTGGATTGTGTATATCAAGTTAAGGAAATTCCCCTCTATGCCTGGTTTTCTGAGAGTTTATACTTTAAATGAGCATTGGATTTTGCCAAATACTTTTTCTGTGTCAATTGATGTGATTATATGGTTTTTCTTCTTTAACTTGATGGGGGGATTACCCTATTTGATTTTCAATTGTTGAGTAAGTCTTAACTATCTGGAATATATTCTATTTGGTCATGGTGTGTAATTGTTTTCATACATTATTGGATTTGATTTGCTAAGATTTTGTTGAGAATTTTTGTGTCTCTGTTTATGAAAGATATTGGTCTGTAGTTTTCCTTTAAGTAGTTTTTTCTTTAACTAGTAGTTTTCTTTCCCTTAAAGACTGATATATTCAGTCTTTACTGAATTTTGGCATTAGGGTAATTCTGACCTCATAAAAGGAGTTAGGAACTGTTCCTTCCACTTCTAATTTCTGAAAGAGGTTGTGTAGAATTGGTATTAATTTTTTCTCTAAATCTTTAGTAGAATTCACCAGTGAAACCATATAGGTCTGGTGTTTTATTTTTTAGGCAGTTTTTAAATCACTGACTCCATTTCTTAATCGATATAGGGCTCTTCATGTTAACCTTTTCTTCTTGATCTGGGTAGTTTGTGTCTCGTTCAACAACTTGGTCTATTTCATCTCATTCATTAAATTTATGGGCATATATTCTTTTTTTATCATTTTAATGTCTGTGAGATCAGTAGTCCTTTCACCTGTGATATTGGTAATTTGTGTATGTCTCACTCTCTCTGCTTCTCTCTTCTGTTTACTTGGCCAGGGATTATTGATTTTATTGATCTTTTCAAAGAGCCAGATTTCAGTTTTATTGATTCTTCTATTATTTTCCTATTTCCAAATCCATTGATTTCTGCCCTAATTTATATAATTTCTTATCTTCCAATCTTTCTTATCTTTCTTTTTTGTTTTAGGTTTAGATTCCTTTTCTTTCTCTGGTTTCTGAAGGTAGAACTTAGATTATTAATTTTAGATTTTTCTATTGTAATATGTACATCGATTACTGTAAATTTCCTTCTAAACACTGCTTTTATTGCATCTTATGATTTTGATAAATTGTATTTTTATTTTCACTTAAGTGAAAATATTTTGAAATTTCTCTTGAGATTTCTTTTTTGTCCATGTGTTATTTAATCTTCATGTATTTTGACACTCTTTTCATAGGTAGACACAAGAAATAACATACATATTGTTATGTCTTCTTTGAGAATTGACTTTTTAAAATCATGATGTAATGTCCTCTTCACTGCTGATAATTTTCCTTGTTCTGAGTCTACTCTGACGGAAATTAGTATGGTTACTACAGCTTTCTTTTGATTAGTGTTAACATAGCATATCTTTCTCCATCCCTTTAAACACATTTGAGTTTTAATGTTTAAAGTAGATTCTTAAATGCTTTGACCTGTTTTTTCCCCCACTTACTTTTTTTCTTTATATTTTGTTTGAGAATTTCTTGACCTATATTCAAGCTTCCTGATTCTTTCTTTGGCCATGAATAATGAGCCCATTCATTATTTCCATTGCAGTGTTTTTATATCTAGCATTTAGTTTTGATTCTTTCTTAGAGTTTCTCTCTAGTTCTATTGCCCATCTGTTCTTGCATAGTGTCTAATTTTTCCATTAGAACACTTAATATATTGTGCTTGCTTCAGCAGCACATATACTAAAATTGGAATGATAAATAAAATTAGCATGGCCTCTGTGCAAGGATGATGGGCAAATTTGTGAAGAACACTTAATACACTAAAAATAGTCATTTTAAATTGTTTCTGATAATTTCAGCATCTTTGTTATCCCTGAGTCTGATTCTAATGATTGCTTTGTCCTTATTTCCTTTAGGCATACCTTGTAATTTTTTGTTGAAAACCAGTCACATTATATCAGGTTCAAGAAACTGAGGCAACTTAATCTTTACTGTGGATTTAAGTAAATCTCCCTTGGAGTTGGCTATATTTAGTGTTTTCAGTAGCTATATATGTACAAGTGGCTTCAAATTCCTTGTGTGCTGGTTTTTGTCTCCCCTCTTGAACTGGGCTTCCCTGAGAACTCCTCATCAGAAACAGTCTGTGTCTCGCAGTTCTTTTAGCTATAGTCCACTATTAATTTTCTGGATTCTTGTCAGTGTGGTGGGAAGGTGTGGGAAAGGGGGCTCTGCCTTTTACTCTTCTTTTTGAATAAAAAAATTCTTTTTACCTTCTATTCCTCTTAAGGCATTATTTGTTGTGTTTATGTGCTCTATATTCCTTCTTCTTAGGTCTTCATTTCTGAAATGTATCTTTCTTCTCATTTTTATTTCCTTCCTGAGCTCTCTTGTTGAATTTCTGTTTTTCTACTTCTGGGTTAGGTTGTTAGTTCAGGTCTTGAACCACATGAAGTGCTTCAGTTCTTTTGAGGTAGTGGGTTATAGATTTGATACACATTATAGGCCTGTCTTTTGGAATGTTTTCGTCGACTGTAAGGAAATCGACCTACCTTTCCCCCCCATTTTTCTGATAAAAACTTGGTATCGAATTGCCACCAATATGACTTATTGCTCATTTTTGTGTCAGATTAACTTCACTGAACTTCTAGAAATGGGTGTGGTCTAGGAGAATTTCTTTTTTACCTCTGTGGAGCTCTCTCTTTAGTTGCTTTCATGTGGTGTTCAAAAGCGTGATGGCTACATTCTCTTTCCACTTTTACAATCACCCTGGCATTTCTTCTTCACTACAGTGTTTACTTTGAGTCCTCTTGATTTACCTCACACAGATCCTTCCAAGGTGCTATCCTGGGAGGGAGGTGGGGTGGTTGGTCTGGTGGGCTCCCAGCATGTGACAGTTCCAGCCTTTCAGGACTTACTGTGGGTCTTTGCACTCACTGGATGCTGGATTCGGCAAACCCCTCCCCTTTCCAGCTGCTTCCTCAATTTGCCCTGTGGTACTTCCCAGTGAATATCTATTGGCTATACTGGGGCTTTTTTGTTCATAGACATGACAGATGCTTACTTGCTTGTTTCTGTTTCCACCCACATGGATGCTGATGTCACACAATCCTGGGGCTATTGGGAGACTGTCACTACCCACTTCCATTTGGGAACTTATAGTGCTATCATCTCATCTGTTTTTGTTGTAAATACAGTCCATGAAGTGTTTCGTTTTGCTATCTAGTTCTTTAGATATGTAGGAATTTTGAGAGGTTCTGAAATGCACCACCTTCGGCCACCGTCTCCTTGGAGTCCCCTTTCTCTTTCTCCTAGTATCCTTGCTAATCCAGAGAATGCCAAGCATGGTCTTTCTCAGAGCGTTACTTAGCTTGAACACCTTTCATCATTGTAGACACTGAGCCTGTGCTAGCTCACTCCTTCTTCATCTGTGGTGTCTACCATATCATAACCTCACACAAACGCTTTACTCTAGACTCTCCCAAGTCCCCACTACTCTACAAACACAAGGTTTCGCACACCCCTGTGCCTTTGCCAGTGCTGTTTCATAAACTGGGAATGCCCTTCCACTTACTCTTCCTATCTCATCCTGCTCAGCTCCAAATATTACCTTTTCTGCAAACTCTTCTTTAATCCATCTGGTCAAAATGAATTACTGATTTTGGTACAGAGTTGGTAGGTAGTTAAATGCACAGATTCTGTCTCTGGGTTCTATTCCCATCTCAACCATTATAGAGATATGTGACCTTGGATAAATCCTCATCTACAAAATGGGAATCAGAGTGTTCTCTCATAGGAAGAGCATAAAGCATGGCCCCTGGACTAACCCAGAACTAAATTCAAATGCTGACTCTGGCACCGACGACCCGTACAATATAAGTCCATGTCTGATAGAATGTCAAGAGCCCAAACTCCGGAGAGAGACTTCCTGGGTTTGAATGCAGGCTCTAACTTTTCAATGATAAGACCAGGTACAAATTATTTCATGACTCTAGGTCTCAATGCTCTCCTCTTTAAAATGAGGACAATAGCAGTACCTACCTCATAGGGTTGCAATGAGGATTTCATGAGTTACTGCACGGAAAGTATTTAGAACAGTTTCTGGCCACATATAGGTTTTTGTGCTATTATTAAAGGGCCAATTTTGCTGGCCCAGGAAGCTTTGGTGCTGTATCTATGAACAACAAAGAGGTGATTAATGGAGACCCAGACTGTGGTGGCAGAGGCTCTAATACTTACTTGCTGCATTCAAAGGTGCAGTGTCAAATGAGAGTGGGGCCTATTTTGATTTTGGTTGTTGTTTTTATTAAGATCATGAGAAAGACTCATTGCATAGCAATGAGATGATGCAGAGTAAGACAACCAGGATAGACACTGATATTATCAACTGTTTTGGTGTGGATCCCGGGTCCCATTATTTTAAATTCTGATCCCTTGGGAAGGTCAGCTGGCTGGCTCCAGGCGAGGGACCATCAACTCACAAAGACATTTCACCTGAAAACTTATCCTTTCATATTTACCTTGAAGAAGGAAGCAAACTTTGTATCGCCGTGATAAATAGAAGAACGATAAATGCACAGACCAAGTTTGACTTGAATACTTCATCCCTCATTTGAGAATACTGTAATTAAAAAAAGAAGAAGAAGAAGAAGAAAGAGAACAAATTACTTCACAGCAAAGCTGCACTTCTGGAAGAGTTAAGTTTTCCCAGTGTTTGGAGTTGAGGGAAAACAATAAGAAGAAACAAAGCATTAAAACATCTTTTCTTTTTTTTTTTTTAAAAGGGAGGAATACATATCTTAATTAACCCTTCACAGAGCATTATCTCCATCCCTCCCTCCAACCTTCCAGTGAGAGCCCAGGACTGAATATTGTTGTCTTCCCAGCAAAAAGGAATGGGAGGGGGCTCTGTGCAAGCTTCTCCAGCTCCTCCCTCTGAACTAGCATCACTTAAACAAAACAGAAGAGCACACAGCTATATAGGTCACAAAAACAAATTCACATGGACTTTCTTCATGAGTAAACTTAAGTCATTGAAGGGTCTTGCTCTATTTCTTGTTAGGTGGGGGATACAGACAAAGGTTTCCCTCCGAGTTTTCCTGCCTCCTCTTTTATGAAAACTATTAAAAAATAAGATCACAGAATCTTAGAAGAAAGAGCAGCCTAAGAGAACTCCAGTGAGTTCAAAGCCCTTCAGTTCACAGAGAGAAACCCAACTGATCGTCCAATGTGTTCCATGCCCTTTTCTTGTCTGCTCCACGCAACCCTGGGTAATGGTACAAACTTTATTTTGATTATCCAGCAAGCGCAGTGATTTCACTGTGTAGCCTTAAAAACTTCTGGAAGGTCAACACTGAATAGGCACTTGCCTTAGTCTTAATTTCCTGAATCCATGTTGGAGTCACTAAATGAAGAAGAGTCCAATTCCTTCAGAAGGAAGAAAGGATTTTTAAAACTGAAGAAGAACCTAATATCAGCCTTCCTAGGACAAGCCCCTCATTTTCCCTCAATGCCAGAGACGTCAAACAACTTGCCATAGATCACTCAGCACGCAGATCATTTTTAGGGGAGGGGAGCAGGAAGCTAAGCCTGGCTTTGGAACTTTGTATTCCCTGACTCGAAATTCAGTTACTTTATAAAGGAAACAAGTAAATGGAACTCTGGCAACAGTGCAGGCTTGTCCCCAGTACTGAGAGAAGGTTTGGTCACATCAATGAAATACTAAAATCAGTCCAATTTGTTGTTGGTGTGGTAGTCACGATCAACAGTTACATGATTTTTATTCTCTTGCCTACTTCTCGGGGTGGTCTGGGTTTTAGACTGAATGGACTGCTCTGCGTCCTGGCTGAGATGTGGAGGAATGGCAATGTCCCGCGGCCAGTGAGCTCCACAGTGGGGAGCATAACGTTGTTTAGAGAGTGCACTTTCATTGCTGCTTCAGGGCAATCTTTTTCTGTTCCTCAGGACTGAGGGTGTGTCTACTTGCCGACCACCTGCTCGATATCTGGAGGGGAAACTGGACTGCTCCCCTGAAACATCACGATAAGTCACCCTCACTCCCGGTAAAACTATAGAAAATCCGTATTACCAAGAGCACTACCTAAGGACGGGGCACAGTCAGAGAGAGGCATATACATACCAGCTTAGAAATCAGCAAGTTAGCCACAAAGCAGTTAAGTCAAGGAAAGATACATGTCTGAATTTCTTTTAACAACTAATTGTACAAAATGTAATGATTCTTTGTCAGCTGACTGATGAATGTCAAATGAGCTTGGTTATATAGATTTGGTCATGAGATTTTTAAAACAACAATGATAATTTTTAGTTTGTCGAATCCCTCTGTCTTCCTCATTTTCTGCATCTTTATGGTACCCACCATTATCACAGCAGCTTGGAGTTGTAATGGAAGGTGACATTTAGGAATCCTTTCCATGACATTCCTGACGTCTATTCAAACACCTGCTGATTATCATCAGATGCCTTTCTCTGCTTTGTTGTGGCAAGTGGGTTTCTTTCCGCTGGGTGGGGGCAGCAATCCTAGGGGGATCGTCTGCCCTTGACTTGGATACGCCTGGTGTCTGAGAACTCACTCCTTTGCAAAGGGTCCCTTTCCATGTTGGGTCCATTTTTACTGTGAAGAAGTCTTTCTTGTAGATCAAAAGCCCAAGTCTCTGCCTCCTTTCCTTTCCTAAATGCTTCTCAGTGATGACCTTAAAAGTGTCACATAATCACTACTGGTCCAGCCTAAAGCTGCACATGGCTTTAGGTTTTTCACTTGCCTCTGTTGGCAGACTGGAAAGACTTCTTCTGGCTCCAGATTGTCCACTCTGTCAGTGGCTCGCTGTGAGTGAAGCCAGTTTCTTTGAACTTCCGTTTTCTGATCTGTCATATGGGGGCATGAATACAATTCATAGGTTCTCAGTGCCATTATCTTATTTGTGCTAGGATTGAATAATAAATTCTATTATTCATGCCTGAACTCCAGGGCCAACACTGTCACAAGGAAGAGCCTTATAATATTGGGAAGCTGTTGTCAATCGAATATAAAATACTGGGTTTCAGAACAGAGTGCATTGTTATTTTGGAAGCACAAAGGAGAACAGAACTATGGAAAGAACATTCCTAATTGGCTCAGGATGATAGGGTACTGACATTGGGTGGTGATTCATTTCACTTCCTCTTGACTTCTGAAGGTCTGAACACTCGGGCTCGCAGCTATAATAAGTTACATGTACGTTCTCTCCTGCCATTGTTAGAGCTCTCTCCTGCTCACCTCATGTCTGTTCTGGCCTCACTCATCCTTTTAAGTCTTAGTGGTGAGCAAAATGAACTAACCTAGAGCTAGACCACCTAGATTTGAACCTTAGCTCCAACACCTACTATCTATGGAACGAATCCTGGACAAGTTGACTAAGCATTGTATGCCACAGTTTGCTCATCAAGAAAATGAGGATAATAATAGGAACTATCTCATTATGGTTGCTGGGAGAATGAAAGAGTTAATACATGCAAAACGCCTGGAGCAGGTTCTTAGGGCGTAGGGCAACCTCATACAGGTGTTTCCTGTAATCAATTAATTATACTTAGGGTATTTCTATGCTTGTTACTTTTCCAAAACCTGCTTTTCAACCTCAGTGTTGCCTTCTAGAATGCTGTCTTCTATTCCTCTGTGCAAAATGGTACCTTGTACTCAGTAGGGTCCCCTAGAGTGCGGCTGACTTTGGTCCATCATGTTAGAAAGGATTCTCTTAAAAGGAATTGTAACCTAGTATGTGTTTGTGGGATTTGTTTGTTTGTTTGTTTGTTTTGTCTTAGGAAAAGCCCCTGCCTTTATTCCTTCCCCTGCCTCCTAAAAGATCTTCCACCAGCAGGTGGAATTCTCCACTTCTCCAGAGACCTTTAGGAAAGGTGTCATTGGAAATGACTCCTGGGCCTTTATAATTCACTGATCCTTGGTCTTCAAGAGAATATATATATGTATATATATTCAGATGAGGAACTTGAGAATCAGCTATGGAGAAAGAGTTTGCCAAGGTCAATTAGGGGATTGGTGACCAAGTTCAGATAATAAGCCACACCTCTTAGCTCTCCATGGTGTGTTCACTCTGTTGGACCACTGTCTGAGAGCAGAGAAAGCCTGGAGCCAGTACCTGAGCCAACTATACTGGGATTAATGCCAATTAAAAGAGCATGCCACTTGGAATAAGTTACAAGTGCTTTCTCTGAGATCTTAGATTAGAGTTCGATTACTTTTTTTTTTTTTTTAATCCATAGGGCTCTGGTTGACTCAGGAAATGGTCAAAATCTTGTAACGTATTTGAATCATAATAACTAATGCCTGGTGCAAGGTAAGCCCCATGCCATGTGCTTTACGTGAACAGTCTCTTTTAGTTAGTACAACAATGCTTTGAGGAAGATTATGTTGATCATATCCCCATTTTGCAGATAATGAAACTGAAGATTAGCATAATTGAGTAACTCAACTAGAACTTCACAGATTATAAGTAGGAAGTCCCGAGTTTAGCCCTGGGGTGTCATGGGTCACCGGCTGTACTACCTGCTGCTATGTCAATGTTTTCAAGGCTGGTTATCTTCCTCACAGGGTGCTGCATAGCATGTTTTGCTATATTTCAGTGATGTGGTTCAAGATACATAGAAAGGGAATGTGTTAAAAATTTGAGTTTATGTAAACCATGGTTAGAATGAGAGTAAATCATGATCTGAGCCAAGCATGGCCCTTAGAAACACCCTATGAATGAGTTTAACAAACTGGCACTGCTGAATTTTCATGATTGAGGGATGGATCACCAGCACAAAGCCATACAAAGGAAATAGTCCTTTTCTCAAGGCCTGCAGGAGTGAACCACTAGCAGGGAAGAAAAGAAAAGGCACAGTGGGCTTTATTTAAGAGGAACAGAACAAGAAGAACCACAATCTCCAAGTGGTTAAAACATTGTTTTAAAAATAAAGCTTTCCTACTTATTTGACCAGGTTGAGACATGGGGTCCCTTCCCAGGAATTGGGGTCAGGAAGAACACGTATTCCATCTTGTTCATGTCTGGGGGTGTTGCCCTGCCTTCTCTTGAAAGGCATCTTCAGAAATAACATCAGAGCCACGAGGCTTTGGGGTTCTTAGATCTGTCACAAGGAAGCATGCAACCCGAGTTTGGTCACACAGGATAAGGTTATTCTAGAATCTTCATCCACGAAGTTGTGACCAGGGAAGCTAGCTTTCAGAGGTGATGAACAAAGCTTCCAACATTCTGTTTCTGTGTCTGAGTCAGGCCTGGAAAACCTTCCTATATGTGTGGGAGGAAAATTACCCTTTTCTCCTAGATTGGCCACTTCAACAATGAGCTAAAGAGCACTGATGAAATTCTTGCATCTCTGTAAGATGTACAGAATAGTTCTAGCCAAAGCAATAACCTAGTTAGTTGTCCAAACTACAGCCATACTGTCTTTTCACCCAATTATGTATGTGATATCACACAATTTTATAAGAGGGGTGGATTGTATTTGTCACCTCGGTCAATGCTTACTCATGCCAATTGTACTCAGTAAAATCCCTCAGAAATGAGCTATTAACTCCTGCCTGAAGATTTCCAGTGATGTGGGAGATCAGTCCCTCACTTGAGAACCCATTAAATCTTCGGATAAATCTAATTGGAAAAAGTCGTTTTCTAGCACAAGTCTCATTAGAATAAATTTAATATGTTTGTTAAGTTAAAGAAGAATCTCAACCGGGATGATCTGCTCATTTTGCATGAGTGAATGAAGGAATTTAACTTCTGTGTTAAACTCATGCATTACGTAGCATGACAATGGCTAGAGCACCCTTAATTGACCATTTGAGGAAAAGGCACAATTGCAATAAAAGAGGGAAGGACTAATTTTCAATAATTTCAAATTTTGAAATTGATAATTTTCCCTATCTTGGTATCTAGTGTCTAACAAATCAGTAATAAGTCTATGAGTGACAGATGTGTCTGAGAAATGTCTCACAGTCATACTTCTTCCCAAGTAACCCGACCTTTGAACAAAAGTAAATTTCCGCATCTTTAGTAAACTCATAAGGAATCATGTGAACACATATTTAAGCTGGACAGCTTCAGAAGACAGAGGCCGGGAGGATGCTATACCAGGCATGAAAGAAGTTCCTTAAGGACAATGCAGTATCAATAGTGTGTTATGATAATATCTTATGGTCTTCCTATGTAAGGAGGTTGACTGACATATGAGAATTCTAAGCAGGACTTTACAAAGCTTCCCACCCAAATCTTCTAGCTCCCCCTTTCTCAAATCTCTCATCCTTGGGAAGACACTCTTCTTTTCTTTACTGGCCCAGTTCCCCAAGCCACAATAAGCCCAAAGGAGTGGTAACTACTCCTGTGTTCCTTGCCTAGAAGCCACTGGTTGTAGGTGTTGGTGAGGCATTAGGATTGCGCTAAGGACTGAGCCAATATCCTTTGGGTTGAAATCGTCACAATTCTACCATTCTACACTGCACTTATGGATGAAATTGGTACTTTTGACTCTGAAAATACTGGCTTTGTGGGACTAGAGCTAGCTAATTGGTCTGATAAAAAGAGACAAGTGAAATGACCCTTGATATCATTTGATTGCCTAGAGGTTGTAAGAAATAACAGTAATTTTACAGGGTAATATCACAAATATAAAGGAGTCTCACAAAGCTACTGTTGGAATAAGGGATGGATTCTCTTGCTAAGCTTCTTTGAAATCTCTTCCTCCCACCTGAAGGAGGTGGCCTAAACAGTCTCGCAGTTTTGGGCCTTACAAGAATAAAACTCAAAAGTAACCAGTGACCACAACAGAATAATTCTTTTAAAACACTACAACAAAAACTTATAGCGTACTATATGCTGGCTATTTTGCTAAACATAATAATAAAAAAAGTAAAAAAATAAAAATAATTTAAAAAATAAGATCATGAAAATGATCAGGAAGGGTTTGATTTGGAAAAACAAGAAAAAAGATCTGAGACTATTTGGTTCAGGCTCCAGATTCCTACATCTCTGCATCTAAATAAGAAATAACAAATTCTGCACACCTTCCAGATAAAAAAAATGCATGCATATTTTTCATTCCCTAATTCCAGAGTCCAACATCCTAATCCATTAGAAAACTCATTCATCTGGCTAGCTTTCTTGGCTTTGCCACAAGACCTCCTTAATGATGTCATTCCACTTGTCATAACTGCAACAGGAGTGGGTGGGAAAAAAAGAGAAATGTCAAAGTTTATGATGCATTTTTCCAGAACTCGTTTAAGCTCCTACTTAAATTGATTTCTTTATAAAGTCTAGAGGAAAACTGAGAGAAATTCTGAAAGCAGGTAAGAACCACGTGTACTCAGCCAAAGGATTATCTAAAGGCTCCCTTGTGTAACAAGCCCTTGTTTTTATGTGGTTGGTGACAGAGAAAAGAGTAACATCAAATAAATGTTTTGAAAGGACTCAGCAACAGACTTAGTTCATTGCAAGTACTGTCTATGACGGGTATTATTATTTTTACCTAAAAAGTGGGCAAGAGCTGATGGCTGACTTGGGTGTGAAGAGGAAGCTCCCAGTTCGTTTGTCTGATGTGCCTCTGACCTGGGAGGTGGCTCTTGTCTGGTTTGCCTGTTCTCTCAAACCAACTGGCTCACATAGCTCTGTCCTCGACAGCTCACGCCACCCAGCTTTCTGTCTCATTACACAGCTCAGGGGTCACTCGAGGGCTCAGTGTGCCCACCCCACAGCCCTAAGACAGAGTCTCATGTGTCTGTTTAGTCACTTACTGGGTTTTCACAGGCACATGGACAGTGAGAGTGATGGGATTATCCTTATCGTATCTGGGTGCTGCCAGGAACATGTGACAGATTGTGTGTGCATGTACATGTACATGTGTGTACCCGTTTCTCTGTGTGTAATGTATGCACGTGTACCTGTCTGCATGCACATGCATGTATCCATACATGTGTGTATATGTGCCTATGCAAGCAAAAGGGCATGTAACGTATGCACTGTACCATTCCATGCATGTACACGTGTGTGAATGTGCATGTGCCCGTACACCTGCAGCGTGTACATCTGTGCACATGTGTACATGCAAGCACACACACATGTATGTGCATATGTGTGTCCGTGCATGTGTACATGCCCGTGTGTGCACATGCATATATGAATGTCCATGTATGCATATGTACATGCCTGTGCATGGGTATGTGCACATATATGCATGTATACATACCTGTGCTTGTGCATGGGCACATACATGTATGCATTACATGTGTCTGCACGTGTATGTGTCTACTCGCATGCATGTGTATATGTCTGTGCATGTGCGTGGATGTGTGTGTCCATGTGTGCATGTCTGTGCATGAGTGTGTATACATGTGTGCATGTGTATGTGTCTGTGCATGTGCATGTGTCGACATACATGCAATATGTACATGTCTGTGTATGTGTGTGGGTATGTGTGGGGGGGAGTAAACAAAGGTTGAGATAAAATTTCATGGTTAAATTTGCTTTTTTTTCTGCCTCCAAGGTATTTGCCACATGCATAGCTATATAATCCCTCTGGCATACCCCATCAGCCTCATCCTCAACACAATTCCAAACTATATGAAAAGCAGACACCTTGAAGATAATAAGCTCTTGCAAAGTGTGGTAGAAAAACATCCAAATTTTGGGGAAAAGAGTTAGATTTGAATCCCTGCCATCTTCTATATGTTGAAGACTTGAGAAAGTTACTCCAAACCTCTGAGCCTCCCTTGTGTATCAAACAGTAATACCTACATGAAAGGACTGCTGTAAAAATTAAATGAGGTAACAAATATAAAATGCTTATGGTAGGGCCTGATAGAGTAGCAAGCGATCAACAAATGTCAGTGTCTTTGCAACGCTGCTGCCTCGAGGCACTCCATGTGAGTTTTCTGCCTTTCATCTGCACAGCAGTCTTGTGGGGATGGGAAGTTCAATGACTTGCCCGA
Organism: Mellivora capensis; assembly: GCA_004024625.1. Lineage (NCBI taxonomy): Eukaryota > Metazoa > Chordata > Mammalia > Carnivora > Mustelidae > Mellivora > Mellivora capensis. The sequence continues at coordinate 76,606 of PISX010005380.1, read as the reverse complement.
GATCACAAGCTGGAGTCTAAGTTTGAAGGGAGTGGAAGCCACGTCTTTCTGTCTTCTGACAGCACCTGCCCTGGTATATGTCTGAAGCAGTCAGTGTGCAGCAAATGCTCTGCACTGGGCTGGAGGGACTTCCCAGGGACCATAAGCATGGACAAAAGGACAGTCCTTGCAGGAGCATAAAGACTCCTATCTGTGAAATCTAAAATCCTGAGCTGGCTTGGTCTCCTAGGAAGAAGGGCATGGCCTTTGGGGATGATCAAACACCAAATGTCCTTAAAGAGAGCCAATCTTTCTCATCTTATTTGGAAGACAATGATAATAAAGAATTTCGAATAATAAAATCATTTAGAGAAAAGACAACAGAATGACTCTTACATATTTAAATACATCCCAGGGGGCCACAATGGCTGCTGCTTCTGCTCTGACTTGGGCCAGGAAGGCCTCCCGGAGTGGGCTGTCGGCGTGTACTTGGCTAGTATGCACCATAACATTATGTGATTACGTATCTGTGAAGGCTGTGACCCTGATATACAGGCCACAGGAACACTGTTTCTTCCCACCGTTTTTAATGAAGTCATTTCTTTATGGAAGCTCTATACATCTGAGATTTATGTTAAGTGAGGGGTTAGCCTGGCCCAGATGTAGACTGACATAGGATAAATCACAAGGAAAGGGAAAAGAATAACTATTGCCTTTATTCAAACATCTATTCTGTGAGTATTATGTCAACTACATTTCACAACACAGTGAAGGGGCAGGTATTACGATCATTATCCTCTCAGTGAGATCACCTTGTCCTGTGTCACCCAGTCAGTAATTGGTAGGAATTGGATTCAAGCATGTCTACCCAGTAATCAAGTGTATGTCCTTTCTCTGTCTTTTAACAAAGACTGGGCAGTTTTGAGATAAAGGAGATGCATGAATGTCCACCTGTATGATGGAAGGCTCTCAACGTGTCAGCACCCACTCACGACCCATAAAATCATTAGCCATTCTTTGCACCCACTTCTATTTCTAAAGTGGGATTTGAACCAAGGTCTGCTTGGCTCTAGAGTCTGAGCTCCCAGGAATACTGTGAGCCTTATGGAGACATTCCCTGAGGCCATATTGGCATCCAGTGTGGATCTGGGACCTTCTGATATGACCTGATCTCTGAGGGTGTTTGTCAAGTAACAACCCCAAATCCTAATGTACAGCCAAGGACAGAGGAAGTTGGCCACCAACTTGGGGCAAAGGAATCCTAGAATCCTAGCTCCCCCTGGAACATCAGAATCTTGGGGACAGAGTGATGGGTGGGTACCTGTATTTTTAACAAGATCCCCAAATGTCATTCTACTTGGAAAAATATCAGTCTGGGACAAAGAGGCTTTTTATCCTTAAAATGTTCACAATCACATAAGGAGGATTTTTCTCAACAGAAAACATTTTGAAATTTAGCTAAAGGATGCCAGCATCGAAAAAAGAGAAGGAAATCTGGTCATCATTGATATGGTTTGATTTCAGTACTTAGGCTCTTAAAATGCTCACATCAAAAGCATAAATTCCCATAAACCAGTTCTGAAGTCTATATTAAACATAGCCCGACCTTTCTCGTGATGAGGAAGTTGACTCGTTTGGAAATGGCGATACTGTTTTCAAAAACTAAGCTTATCAAAGTCCATCCAAGTATGTGTCCCTATGTTACTGAAGTCTCTTCAGGCACTACAGGTATTGGGCTGGTTTATTTGGCCTAGAAACATCCATAAGTAATTGTAATTAATTGCCTTCGCCCTCCTAAGCTTCACAAATAATAAATATATGAAAAGCCTTGTTCTAAAAGAGAAATGAGGACCAGAGGTTGATAAATACCCACTTCCTGTAAGTGTTGCGGGATTAAGTCTCTCCCTATGTATATAAAGAATACTCACACATCAATAACACCGAGGTGAGTACCACAATGAAAGACGACAATTAAGACAAATGTGCAAACCATAAAAGGAGAAACAGGAAGACCAAAACATAAAAACATCTACAGATACACTTTCAACCTCAAGAATAATTAAAAAAAAACCAAAACTGACAAGGCGGCGCTGTTTCTTATCCAAGTGCCAATTTAAAAGTATAGGCGCAATTGTGAGGGCAATTTCGGAATGCACATCAAGTATTTTTAAATGTACATTCTCTTGTAGCCATTTTTAGGATATTATTCCTAAGGAAAGAATTAAGCATGGGTGTATGATTTAACTAAGACAATGGCTACTGCAATGCAGTTTATAATTTATAAGAGTGAACAACTGAGAAAAAGGCCCCAAATGGTTAAAACATCCAACGAAGTAGTATGTAGTTACAATTTATTTTGTAACTGCATATTTAATAATATGGGAAAAAGCTCAAGCAAAGAGTGCTTAACACTGTACCACAAATCATTATGTACAAAATGGTCCCATTTTAATTAAAAAATTGCACAGATAAGCATAAAGAATTACAAGCACGAAGGTGTAGGGAGACAGATGCCAAAATGTTCACATATCTTGGCTTGTAAAGTCACAGGAGATGTTACTTTCTTCTTTTTGTCTCATGTGATGGGCATAAACTTTTGTTAGTGAAAATGCATTCATTTTTCTGATAAGAAACAGTCACATGTAAGAAAGGGGAAAAAATCCAATATGATTGTCAGTATTGACAAACATGCCATGTTACTACATCCCTTTTACCATAATTTGAATTTTTTATTTGTCCTTGAGATGTGTAAGCTGTCTCAGGAAGTATTTAGCTTGAGGCTAAAGAAGGGCAGAGGATTTTTCTGTGAAATTTGGGAGGACCTGGAGGGGACCTTTAATGACTGGATTATGACCCCACCCCACCCAGAAGTCTGCTCAGAAAGTCCTCATGGGGATGCTGGGAACTAGAGATGCTAAGAACCATGAATTCTAATCTGGTTAAGGACCAAGCCTGGGCTCATGTTTCTGGTTATCCACACCAGTGAGTTTTGAAAGTGAAGGGAGGTACTACTAATAATCACATTGAAAGAATCAATGTCTTGGGGCACCCAGGTGGCTCAGTCATGTCTGCCTTCACTCAGGTTATGATCCCAGGGTCCTGGGATGGAGCTCCATATCTGGCTCCCTGCTCAGTGGGGAGTCTGCATCTCCCTTCTCTGTCCCTTCTCCCCTGCCTCTGTCCCTTCTCCCCTGCTTGGGCTCTCTCAAATAAACAAAATCTTAAAAAAAATAAAAGAAAATAAATGTCTTGGACGAACAAGGATATATGGTCACCATGGTCATAGGGAATTCAGGGACTCATGGCATCGATTGCTGAAAGATGCCAGGGGCTGTTAGACTTTTTACAGATGCAGAAACAGAGGACCAGAGAGGGGAGAGAGGGAGGAGGACTAGAGAGGGACATGAACACATGCTGCACAGTATTGGTGATGCCACAAGTCATGAACATGCTGCTTAACTCAAAAGATTCCTCTATGTGTGTACATGTGTGAGAGTGCCAGTGTGTAAGTGTGCGAGAAAGTGTGAGTGTATGTGAGAGTGTGAGTGTATGAGTGTGCAAGCGTGTGTGCGTGTGAGTGCGTATGTACCACCATGAAGTGACATGGAAGGACGTGAGCAGAAAGAACTTCGCAGTCTTCTCTCCTGAAGCTCCATTGCTAAGAGTCACATCAACACTGACTCATGCCTTTTGGCTCTTAGAGTTCTAAAAATATCCCGAGACCAGCTTACCAGGAGTCAAGACAGTCTCCTCGAAACTGCTCCTTAGCCTACGTCTTCATTCATTTAACAGGTATTTGTGCAACACCAGGAGGTGGTAAAGGTCCTATTTCACAGAACACTGTTTGTAGAAGTGCCCATTTTATAAGCAAATGTGACCAGAAAATGACTGAATGACATTTCGAAGGAGTTTTACGTTCTCTAACTCACTACAAAGGTGGAGAGCGAAAAAAAATTCCCTTGTTCACACATCTTCTTATTGTTCAAACAGAATGAAGCCTTTTCTTCCCCACAAAATTCCAATGGTAAAAATCAATGTTTCCCTTTCCTGTTTTCCCTTCAGCAAACATGTTTTTAGGGTGCAAACTTGCTCCGAAGAAGCGTGGTAGGGCAGTGGGAGGAAAGATATCTTTGGAGTCACAGACGCTGTATATATTACAACAATCCTATGATGCACAATTTTCCACCCAATTTTAAACATCCCTGAAACCAGAATGCATCTTACTCTCCATGGAGTGGTAAAGCCTTGAGTTCTTTCAGAGACGTTTGTAATTGCTTCTGCTGGTCAGCAGGGGGCAGTATCAACCCGGGACCACTTCACATTCAATTCCCTGCCTCAGGTTTTTTAAAGACCACATTCAGTGTGTGAAATCAGGCGGCAAGCTTGTGGATTCCATTTTGGAGCTTAAACTCTTGGAGAGCTTTTTTTTTTTTTTTTTTTTTTTTTTTTTTTTTTTTTTTTTTTTTTTTTTTTTTTTTTTTTTTTTTTTTCCTTTTTTCTTTTTTCTTTTCCTAACCAGTCCCAGGGGATGGGGTGAGGGTGGGATTTTTTTCTGCCCATCCTTACCTCCAGGGTAAGCCTAGCTTACTGGGAGGAGTTCCTTCCAGACTCCCCATACTGGGTTTTTCTTTCTTAGGGCTCCATAGAAAATGGGGCATCTCATGGATGATGGTACCTTAGAGTCAACTGAATACAGTAGCCAGATTTTGAGATCTATGACTTCTATTTTACCTCTAGACGGCTGGTTTTCTTTTTTGTGAGCAGGATAGCAATGTTTCTCTGAGGATGTCATAAACTGATACACATAAACACCAGGCACAGAGTGGATGAACATTATTCTCCAGTTCTAGACCCTTATGGCCTTGAAGACGCTTGGACCCTGCCTCCTGCCCCATCCAAAGTTCAAAGAGGAGTGAATGAGGATAGCATAGGATTGTCGCCTTGCCTTTCTACGAGGGCCTGGGAGAGAAAAAGCCCCAGGGCTCTCGGGGGAGGCAGTGTGGTGAACAGACCAGGCAGCAGCTGGGGGCTCCCAGAAGGCTCAGATCGAAGTCCCTCTACTGACGGGTGGAGTCTGGGTGGGCCACCTAATCATTTCTCTGTCTCCACTTCCTCAAGTGTAAGGTGAGGCTCCTAAGAACACTTACTTCATGATGTCATTGTAAGTGAATTTGTGCTAACAGATTAGAAGAGTGCTTGGTATTTGGTGACCACCTAATGGTCATTACTTATTGTACATTCTCTGCTTGACAGCAATGCAGCCCCTAGAGAGACTCTCAGACCGAGATTCAATGAGGAGTGTCTCTGTGACAGGAGGGGAGAGAACGCTTTCTGATGTGCCCCACTGTCCTTACTGGGGGGACCCATGGAAGGCAGGGACAGCATTGGATAGTGCAAGGCTGGACAGTCAGTGGGCAAATCCCCACATGTCATTTCAGGATGCTACCCTTTGCTTCTCCTAGAAGAACCTCTCCTGGACCTCAGACACACTGTGGCTCCTCCTGCCCCCACATCCACTCCTGCTCCAACACCAGGTCCCCCAGATGAGACACAGCTGGTATTGAATAAAACACATTAAAAATTATCTACAGTCTGCAGGGTCAGGTCATTAGTGAAGCAAGTACTTCTTTAGCAAGAATGAACAAAAGGGTTTTGTACAGCCCTGGACCTAGGTATTTACCCAGGCTAACTGAGAAGATTCTCTGCTAGACCACCCAGCTCTTCCTAACTCCTTCAATGTAGGAACCAGGATATAAACTGCGTTTAATTTGGACTTCAAGTCCCTTAAATATATTACAAATAAGAAAAGCCTACTTTTTATTTGGGGAGAGGGTATTGAGTGAGACAAAATATTTCTTCTCTTTGTTAGTACACAGACACAGTCCATTTCAAATTGTGAACTAGAGGGGAAGATATTAATTTTGAAGTTTTCAACCTTTAGTTAGTTAATAACAGAAACTCACTGGGAATGGTGTATGTGCACAGAAGTGTGAATTCTCCAAATCGAGGAAAGCAGAATGTCTCAGGAAGCTGAGCAAAGTAACAAAAAAATTGCTCACTGGAGCTTTGCAGAGTATTGAATCAAACTCCTGAAATTTGCTTGCAAATTCCCTGCTGTTTTTGCCTGAGGTTCCTGCAGAGGCCAGGCACCTCCTGTGCTCAGTCAAGGAAGGTCTGTCAGCTTCCATCAGTGCAGGGGAGCAGCCCAGTTAAGCAGGGCTGCCTCCCCACAACCCTTTACAGTTTAGAGCTAGGGTGGGGGAGATGCATGGGAAAATATTATTATCAGTATGGTGATGGCTGCCATTTTTGAACACTTAACCTAATCAAGGCCTTGTCTGGAGCGTCTCATAATAGCCCAAGTAGGAGGCACATCCATGATCCTCATTGTGCATTGAGGAACTCGAGCTCAGAGAGGCTACCTCACTTACTGCAGTTCACATGGCAAGGAAGTGGCAGAGTTGAAATTCCAACCCAATGCTGAACCCACCACCCACCGCCTTTCCACTATGCCTACATCAGGGGGCCTCTGAGCCAGCAGACAACTAGGAAAATGGAGAAGGGTTATCTGTAATCTAAGAAAGGCAGTCTTTATCACTAATGCTTGTGTCCGGTTATTGGGTGTTCTCATACCTTATGTGACAAGGGTTACAACTGACATGACTTCTCCTAAAAGCAGAAGCAAGTGAGTTAAAAATCTCGAAGTCGAGGAAACTCCTCTGTTCTTTTAGTTATCTTCTCCTTAAAAAGCAAAGCTGAGGCCCTCTTTCTCTAACCAGCATCTCTGTTCATGGCCTTCAGTCTACTCATGATTTGCAAAGAGAAAAAGACAAGACAGGACCAAGAACCGAACCAAACCAAAGACAAACACAATACCAACACCGCAGCCCCTGGGCTCTCTCTCTGGTCCCACGAACATTTATGACAAGTAACTTCAGAGAAAGAACCACTATGGTGACCCAGCTCTACCTTGTGCTCCAGGCTGGAGTCTTTAAACATCAGTGAGAATGGCTTGATATGCTCTCTTCTCAATTTATCGCCACTCCGCAAGTCGATGGTATGTTCTATTCTCTTGTTAATTTCCTCAGGCCCAGACTGGACATGCAAAGCTTGTGCAAGATGGTTTGGAAGTAGATTTATTGAATTTCTTGTTAGGGCAGCCAGAGTCTAGGGGGAAAGCACATGCAAACACGATAAACCTGCTAGTCCCCTTTGGATTAAAAAGAAATGCAATGTTTTTAGATCAAGTTGCATTGCAAACAGTAATAGCACTCCATGCATGCAGTTGTATTCAGTGAAACCTACAGAAGTTGATCAGTTAGCATTCGCTTCAGAGAAACACAAAATATCACATTAGGAGGGACACTTGCCTTTCCTCTAGGTAGGCGCACTGAATTCCTTTGGTTCAGGTATTTAAAGAGTTGTTGGCTTGGAGATGTTAACCAAGACCCTTTCTCTAACCAGGCACATGGCTGGTATGAGAGAAAGAGAACCACCAGAAGTAACAGAAATTAAAATAGCTAGAAAGCCCACAGAAAAGATCATCTCTCACCAAGCAGACTCCACACTTTCATGTGGTCTTTCTTTTAACGGCGGTGGAGAGACTGGGAGACCCAGGGCTTGCATTTCTTTAATTTTTGGCATTCCTCGTGGACAAAGAGCCAAACGTGCCAGGATCTCCTCCTTAAATTAGAAGATTGTTAGATTTTGCACAGATATGTTTTTTCCTCCATCGATCATTATATATCTATATGTTTATATAGATATATGTGCTTCATTCCTTTTAGGCAAAAAAATGCAAGCAGCGGCAGCCTCTCACTGTTTCCCAGGGGTTAAACAGCAGGAGGAGGGGAAAGGTGTGGCCATCCTGGTTGGTCACAGGGACGCAGCAACAGCACTGGCTTGTGAAGATCCACCAGGTGTGGCACAGGGGTCTCTGTCTCCTGCTGTTTCAGCTGCAGGTAATAACACCAACTGGCTGGACTGAGCCAAATGCAATGCTTGCTCACAGCTCCAATTTAAGACAACTGCTTTGACAAACTAGAGGGAGTCTGGGCCGAAGGGATATGGGGACAGGGATGCTGATCTCCTTCTCTAGGAGATTTCCTGGGGGGAAAGTCATTTGTAGAGTCAGGAAGCAAAAACTCCCTTCCTCTCTGCACACGCTCACCTCATCTGCTTTTCTTTGGCAGCCTCCCACCCTGGTCACACTTAGCCCACAGACTAGACTGAGATCAGGTGATGGAGCCATTAAATGACAACCTGTAGGAAGCTGACAGAGCACCTGGATGCCCTCTTGCCCGAACCCTTCATGTATCCTTGAGCCCCAGAGACATGTGCTCAAGAGTCATCAGCTTGTCCACAGTTGGGTCAGATCCTCTGACTCCAGAGCCAGTAGTCAGGGGCTTTGAGCTCGTAGAGAACTTCTAGCCCATTCCATATGGGCTCTTCCTCTGGCACTGTTAGACTCTTCATTTTAACTTTCATGTGGATATTTAATGTAACCTGAATTCAAGGTCTCTAAGAAATTCCATAGTAGGGCTTCATCACTAGTAGAATTTACTGAAACCCATTCTCCAGCCCCAGGATAAAGGATGGAGTTGCATGTGCCAACATAAGAAAGTAAGGTACATGCTTGTAGGACACTGAAGCAGTTAATCTCAGCTCTGAATACCAAGGAGGCTATTGCAGAGAAAAAGATAGATGTTAGAGGGAGGAATGGCAGGATGAGAGGTGAGGAGGAGAGCTGGAGTAGGAGAAGGAAGCAGGGACCAATGTTCCAGAAAATTAACAGCAGGAACCATGCAGGGCCAGAGGGCTTGAGACCCTGGGACTAGATGGTGTTACAACAGCATCTCAGAAGGCAAAGGCATCTGCCCTGTCAGCCACACTGTGCACGCCCACTGGTTTCTTGGGCAGAAATTCTTCCCACATAGTTTGGAAAATGACAAGATTTAGTTCTCCATCTTGGAGAGGAGGAGGGAAAATGCCCAAGCTGCTGTTGTCTGGGGATGTACTTTTACCCTCTGGCTTTGAAGATGCCAAGATGCTCCCCACCCAACCCCAGCAAGTGCTTGGAGCTGGGGTCGAACAGCTGGATGTGGAATTTGCTAAATATTGGCTCAGTGCCTTCATCTTTGGGTATTTCTTTCTCTCCCTCTCATTTTTATTTTTCTCACTTTGCCTTCCTGGAATGAAATTGATCCGACCTACTCTCCCAGTCCCTCAGGTCTTCACTGGTTCTCGAACCTCTGGATTTCACAGAGAAGGGTAATTTCAAAAATACTTTTGGGATGGATTTATATAAATTACAACAGCAGCCACCAGTGCCATGACAGCTCTCTGATGTGACCACCACTTCATAAAATAAAGGACATTTTTTTTCAACAAGAATGCTATGCTCTCGGAAAAAAAGAACAGTCCTTTACATCAGATGCATTTAAATTAATGGATAACTCTGTGCATTTTTTCTTATGTTGATCGTGACTGGTAAACAGGACATGAGAGATCAACTCTGGTCTATAAGCAGTCCTTTCAAAAACCAGAAATACATGTTGCTCCCTGGTTGCCTATATCATTGGCCACTTCTGAAGGCAGAGACCAGTTGAGTCACCTGTCAGAGCTTTCCAACCCCCCGCAAAATTCTACCAGCTTTGTGCCTCCTTCAAATAAAAGAGAAGTCTGGAAGCACCTCTCTCTTTTTCCTCATGGCTACCAGATTATAGTTCAGAGCTGGGAATGAGCCCTTGTATCAACATGTCTGTGGTGCTGTACTGGAGAATTCTTTTCTTCTCCAGACAATTATTTTTATTCTTTGCAGTTATACCCCTAGAATTTTATTGCAGCAATCAGTGTTCAGTGGACCCTTTCCTGATTGTTCACTTTGTCAATGACATAGGACCATCATACCTGCTGTTTGACCAGCAATCTCTCTGGTACCCACCTCACAGCTTCAGGGTGTATAGGCTCATGGGAAGACCAGCATTAACTCAAGAAATCAAGCAAACTGGAATTAGGGAAGGAAACTATCTGCTTTCACTCACCCCCTCATGCACCACTATAAAGCATGACTGGCTTTGGAGGTGACTGTGGTTTGAGATGATCTGGTATACCTCTCCTCCTCCATTAGTGATGACCACTAAGATTTGACCAAGTGGGATATGGTTGCCAACACCAAAAATCCATATGCTGATACTTCATGGGGATTCATTTGTAATAGTACTGGGGAAATGAGTAATGGGTCTCATTTGCAGATTTAGAGTCATTATGGAACCAGTTGTTTTTAATAGAATATGCCTTTTTCTCTTTTTGAGATTGACAGCTGCAGTGGGAGCAAGATTATGATCATATTAAAAAATAGCATAAGCTTTCAAATAGGATTCCAACTGCAATTGACCTCCTAAATGTCGAGATTGTTCTTTTATGTAAACAACTTAAGCAGTTGGCTAGGAACAGGAAAACAAATGGATGAAATGGAAGGAAATGGAAAATGCCTGAGAATAACACACACACACACACACACACACACACACACACACACACAATTGAATACATATATCTGATTATATGTTTCAACGTATAACTGAAATACATATTATGCTTATATACAATCATAAGTGTGTAGTATACTCATTTATTTACCTTAGCTGCTATTTCCAGATATTTGGGAGGTCCGATTGGAGCAACAATGTCGGGAAACATCAAAGGTTGCTACTGGTCTGGCCTCTCATATCCGAGTCACTTCACAAAAAGGCACTGCAGCCCTGAGATTTATCCTAGCTGAGATCCATGCTCTCCTAGTGCATTTCAATGACTTCTTTACTCATAGGAACTTAGGACAGATCAAAGCCCAGATGACAACCAGAGCCCCTTCTCCCAAGTTTCTGAATATAGGGTCTGCCTGAGAATCTGGGAGTTCGGGTGAAAATCAGCATCACAAGTCCCAGGTGTGCTTTTGTAAATTGCATCAGAATGGCGGGGGGGCAAGCCATATACCCTCTTAAACTCACAGTTGTTTTGGCCTGTGACTTTTCTTTGGGAATTTTCTTATATGACATACAGAGTGAAAGTCTATGTTTTTCTATTGTCCTCTCATTTCATGGATGGCCACAAACTTTGGTATTCCTTCATCAGGTTGTGGCAGCAAATAACATCCTTCCCAGTAAGATTTCTGGCTGAGGTGTATGCTCCAGAGACAGCAAGCTGAGTCAGACACATTGTAGCTCTTATGGATCACATACTCCAATTGCAAAACACCCACTAAAGCAACCTTGGAGATACTGCAAATCCAATGATGTAGTTGTAATGTTGGCATCTGGGGAGATCATCACTAATTCTCCTAGTTAACTCCTGTCCAAAAAACTTGTTTAAAGAACAAGTTTTTTGAATGAAGGAATGAAGGAATGAAGGGATGCTTCTTTACAAAATGGTTCTGTGGACCAATCGGTTTAGGAAATATGGATCCATTATGGTTCATTGCCATCATAGCCACTAAGGACATGTTTTGTTGAGAGACTCACAGTACGTGTTACTGAACTAAAGGTACTGCTAAGTTCTACAGAAACAAGATTTTAAAACTCTGCATTTTCCAAACTTAGAACACAAAATGCTTTTTGGCTCGAATCAACTCTACATGTTCCATGAAATATCATTTGGGAAACATTGGTCTGAAGTTCTTCCCTGTTTTTGTTCACATCACCTGGGATCCTGCCTCTGATTACTGAGTAAGGTTCTATTAACTTCTTTCCACATGTCCGCCTTCTAGTGTATAGAATCAGACCTAATGCAAATGACATGTGACCTTGTGTTGGAGCCTAGACACCTGTCATAATATGACCTGCTAAACAATTACTCAGCCCTTTCTAGTTTATGCCTTTGAACATGGAGCATCTAAGCTGCATGCCCTACCACTGTTTTAAAAACCAATTTAGACATCACCTTCTCCAGAAAACCTACTTGAGCCTGCACTTATTCTCAGCACAGTGGTTACTGTGGTATATGGGAGTTGCCTAACTCTGTGTTTATCTGTTCCTCTAGGCTATGATCCCCTTGAGAGTCAGGCACTGTATTTATTTTTATTTTTATTTTTTTTAATTTAATTTTTTTT